>BSBK01001350.1:2207500-2461247 GCA_027943335.1 Chamaecyparis obtusa | reverse complement strand
CATCAAATTTTAATTTTATAACATTAACATCATATAGTTTCTATAACATGAGCAGAGGCTGGGACACTGGCATTTTCAATGATGGATTCATTCACTTCTTGAAGTTGGTCCTCAACCTAAGACTTTTTTAGAAAAGATATTCTTCAAGACATCCTTATTCCAAGACCTAATTTGGGACTTAACATGTTGTAGCTTCATATGGAATTGGAACATCTTTTTACCTTTGCAAATTAGGGCACTATCCCACCATTGCTTGAGAAGAGCATAAAAATGCAGGTGTCTAAACTACATGCTCTCAAACTTGAAGAGATAGAACTTTCAAGGAGAATCAAATTAAAGAAAGAAATGATAGAGAAACTGTAAAATGATCTAACCCAGACAAAGCCAAAATTGAAGAAGATTTAAAGATAAACTGCTCAAAACCTATTCATGAGAAATGATAAATCTATCCAACCTACTTGCAATTTGGCAATCTGATCCCTTATTAGACCAAGTGAAAGAACCATTATAGGGAAGAACATCAAATAGAGTATTATAAAAAATAAAACCACATAAATCCTTAATAATTTTTGGGGACATCAAATTACCCCCTTGTTTCTCTTCATGAGATGAAATAGCATTAGAATCACCCCCTAAAATAATATTAAAATCAATTCTCTCTTAATGTGCTCAGACAATACTTTCGAGAGGGGAAGCTTATTAGAAGGATAAATCGGCCCATATACATTAAAAACAAATAAGGAGAGATCAAAGTGAGAAACATAAACTAACTTCCAATTGGGACCATGATACACTAATGTTGCCTAAAACTGACTTAGGATTCCATATGAAAATAAGACCACCCGAAGCACCAAAAGAAGGTTCACAAAAAGCACCCCATAAGGACCATTTGGGGATGAATTTAGAGGACTCAAAAGAGAGTTTAGATTCTTGAAGGAGGAAAATATTAGCACAAGACAAATCAATTTTTTGATTTATCTCCTTTTGTGAGAGGCATTTAAGCCTCTGACATTCCATGAAATGATAAACATTGGATATGAGGAGAGCAAGATGCTTTCCTTAGTCTTGAGTGAGATGAAAATGTATCCATGATGGTAGTTTGAATACCATAAGGAACCTCTTACTAAGTTTTGATAGACTTAGGCTTTCTTCCATGCTTCTTAGGAGTAGAAAATAGAAATTGGTGATGAAGACAAAGTTTGAGCAATGGATCAAGTCTTAGAATAGTCAAAATCAATAATCAATGGAAAAGTTTCCATCCTCACGGGAGTGGAAGGATCTTGATGAGGAATCCATAAATCAATAGAAGGGACAATATGTGATTCATTAGAAAATAGGTTACCACCTTGAGAAATTATTCAACAACAATCTCATCTACTAAACTAGAAGAAACTGAAAAGAGAATATCATAAGCCATAAATTGTAATTGAGCTTGTGATGGGTTAGGAGAACTAGAACAAGAGAAAAGAGTTATTATTGAAAATAATATCATGAACCAAAAATTTCTTTGGCTACATTGGACCAACAAGGAAGAGGCACACAATAAGGGGAGAGGAACATAGAGTGCAAAATAGAAATGGGGGCAGAAAAAAATGAGAAACCGGGCAAAGGAGCAACCAAAAATACTCTAATAGGGGAAGTCAAACTAGAATGACCTTAGTCTTCTCACGAAGAAACATATTCGAAGAAACAACAACATTTGGTGTGGACGGGGAAGGAACAACACAAGAAAGCCCCTTATAACACTGCACTCAAATAGAAGCGGCTAACTAAAACATAACATCAATGACATAAAAGAAGCCCATGATAGAAGAAAAAAATCATAGTGTACATGAGAATCCAGAGGTTGAAGAGTAGAAAAATTAGCAGGATAAAAATGAACCAAGTCCTTTGCAATATCATGAGATGCAACTAGAGGCTCAACAGAAGCATTCCAAAAGAAAGAACAATGATGAAAATCAGAGGACAAATTAGAGCATACTTTCAAGTCATCATTCAACAAACCCTATCATTGAGAAGTGAAGTGACCCAAAGATTGATTACAAAGGTCTATGGATCAAGGTTCTGAATAACAACCGATTAGCGCCAAACCTTGTATTTCAAGAAAATAAAGATATTAGAGGGAATGGGAAGGAATTGATTAAACAAAACACAAACCCTAATTGGTAAATGTGGGTGCTCAAATGGAATTAGATCACGTTTAACAAAGATGCAAATCTTGTTAGCCATAATTTCTACAACATGCGAGTCTCAGTATTCTAGAGGAAGGGATGGAAAGGTAATCCAATAAGGCATGAAGGGAGGAAAAATAGATTCAAAATTGAAATGGGAAGACCATAAGAAAGAAAATAATCCAGCCCCACAAAAAAACCACCCCTTAAATTTATGGAAACATCCCTATTATGTTGTGAGTTGAAGATTACAATGAAAAAAGGGAACCTTTATCAACTAGAAACAAATCTTTAAGACCATCCCAAGATTTCTTAGCCCATGGTCGAGGATTTTATGAAAAGGAAAAATAAATTGTAACTTACCAATGAATTCCATCGATTGAAGAAGATGAATATCATCTTGATTCAAATGTTTCGAAATAATAACCCTTAGATGAAGAACATCTCTAGAAAAATGTGAACAATCACTTGGAGCCTTGGGTAGTGGAGAATGAGGACCTGGATTTGTATGGAAGGGAGTTTGCTTACCAACATCTATGTTATTAGGAGTAGGGAGGAATTTAGGGGTTTGAATCACATTTTTATTTGTCCAAGAGACATATGATGGGAGAAAAGGACCATGCTGGTGCGGGATCTGTTTGGGCAGAGAAGTGGAGATAGGCAGTGGTGGTGGCAGAGGAGGAGGGGAAGGGGAAATAGAATGAGGAGATTGATCGCAAATGTCAAATGGGGGCTAAGGAAAATGGTGGTTGTATTTGTGAAAAAACCATTTGCATCCCCTCTTGAAAGAAACCCTAGAAGCTCTTGGAACAAAAGAGTTAGAACCATTAAAAAAACTAGAGTGAGCATTACCTGCGAACCTGCAAAAATAAAAAGCTGGAAATGCTTTGTTATATGACATCTCACCATCTACCTTGATTGACAACCCACTGTAGCATGGGCTCAAAAATTTGTAAATTGATCAAATCCTTCTCATCAAACAAAATGTCTATCCATGCAATCCTAGACTGACCAGAAGGAAGAAAACCATTGTTGAATGAAGAGTCCTTAGCATCATTGTGAAGAGATTGATCATCTTGCGCTTGATAAATATTGTCCACCTTTCCTCGGACTGTCACACAATCTATATTATCTGTATTTGAGCATTGGATGTTTTCATTGGTATCAAAATAGATCATTCAGTTATCTATGTTGATTAGTTGGTAAAAGGAAGAACTACAAGCTACATTATGTAGTTAGTTAAATGAACAAGCCATCATACTGATTATTCATAAGGCAATACCAAGATCTAAATGGAAATAATTTTAACCAAGCACCAAAGCAGTTTTACTGAGCATCAGAGTATACCAAGTACCGAGCGTCAGTAAACAATGAATGCACTGGACACCAAGCACCAGTATATTCACTGAGAAGAATTGGCTATGTTTACCAAGCAATCTAGGAAATGACATAATAATATGTTATGGCACATTTATCTATTTAAATGGTTATAATGGATTCATTAAACATTTTATCAAGATTAAGGATTATTTATTGTAGATGTAATCATTAAATGTAATGATTATCCCTATGTAATAGTCAAATTTAGGTTAATTTTGTACACCGTAGATCTTAGGTTTTTCCTAGGAAGATGTAAACCTAATTAGGTCATGGCAATTATGGAAATCATACAGTATGATATATATTTTTAATTCATGTCATTTTGACATAAGAAAAGGAAAGGATGAGAAAGAGGAGATCTTGAAGCAGTAGCCACCTTCGATATATCAAAATTTAGACATGGTTTGATCAGTAAACAGAGATACAATTTATTTTATTTAAAATTAGCCAAGAAAACCAAGCAGAATAGAGAATAGACTACTACACATTGAGGTGATATTTATTCAGTATATAACATAGATCTAATTCAGAAAAAGTATAGTTGTCATTTACAGATACTTTTTGTTATCTTCTAATCATTATAACAGAGTTAGCAAAATCTATTAACAGAGTAGACTTAACAATCTGTTTATAAATCTCTTAATCGAGTACACACACAAGTAGTGTTGTTTAAATCCTTTAACAAGGTAGATCTAGTCGATCTGATTCTTACTCCTAACAAGGTAAGATCACAAGAAGTGATCACAGCTTGTAGCCTTAACCGACATACTTTATTATCTACAGTAGTGAAGGATTTGTGGGTGTCATCCCCATTGTAGTTTTTACCTTCTAACAAGGGTTTCTGCGTAACCAAAATATCTATGTTATGTGATTGAACTATTGTTCATTTTAATGCACTTTATATTTACAAGTCAATTGAATGAATGTTTAAAAAAATGGATTCATTTAGATAGATTAGTTAACTACTATTTGCAGATTGAGAATTCAGTTAAAACTTTTTGAGGGTACTGATTCACCCCTCCCCTCTCAGTCCCTTATCTTTCCATTCCAACAATCTTCCCTAACCTCATTCACTACCCTAATCGCACCTGTTGCTATTGAATTTTGCCACATTTTTTCTCTATAGTATTACAGTGATCTCGTTGTTTTCTTCATATCCAATGGGACTGCGACTATGATCAAAATTATCTAAAATAATAGAAACATTAGCCTTTGTCACACTGACATATCCTTTCTTGTACACCAATTCCTGCAAATTTGAAGCCTTGACCCATCATCCAAAAATCTCAAATTTACTTCCTATCATATAAAAATTATTATAACAAGATAGTAAAGTATCTTCTACACAACCTCCCACTCAAATCTAGATTATTTCAAGAAATATAACAACTCTCAACTAAAACCAAAGGTGACCAATATTTGACACCACTTGCAAGGAAATTAACATAGTGGAACAAATTCCTATTCTAACCTTGAAAGGATAATCATGTAAAAACTTTCTCAAATCTTTACAAAATTTACAAAAACTTAACATAGATAAATTAAATTAGCATGCATATGACAAAACATTGATTTACTTGAGAAAAACCATTTTGAGAAAAAATATCCACACTCCAAAAGCCACCCAATATACTATTTGAAAATAAATGATAGATTACAATATACTTGCAAAATAATATTCTCACTTAAGTAATGTCAAACAAAGATTTGAATTACCACAACTCAATATATCTAAGACTCTTAGAAATGACCTCCATCTTATGGACATAATTTGTAGGAGATACAATACATAAAAGCATCAAACAATTTTACAAAACCATGAGCTAAAAACATCCAAAAAGTTGTGCACATCTTATCACCAATCTAACATTCCCTATGATGTATCAATAAACACACCAACATATGTAGCTCTCATTTATAGCTCATGTTTATGTGTCTAACTCATTTTTAATATTTCTTATTTATGGAGACTCATCTTCTAGAGACCATATATTTTGAGTTGGATGTCATATTAATGAGCCATTTGAAGAGTTGAAAAGTTCATGACATCATATTCGAAAAAAAATCACCACCACTCTTATCTAGCCAATCCATATCTTGGGGGAAAATTTTGGACCATTTCATACTCAAGTGTAATCCTATCAAAAAATTTGAATTACAAAGAGTAGAAGAATACAACTTTAAAAAAATCTCTATTTGAGATCCTTTAACAACTACCAAACTTCCACTTACATGTTGCAACCAGACTCATCAAATTTCCTAGAATTATTTATGTTGGAAACTAAAAGTAAACTTCTTGTAATATCTAGAATATATAAAACATTGTCAATGAAAATGGTCCTTCCATGATTGAAATAAAACTTTACCTTTCCTTTATGAACAATCTTCACTAAGGTGTTATCAAAAAGAAAAACTTATCCTCTATCATATCATTTATACTCAAATACTAACTTATTATGATTATTCATATGGTAGGAAGCAGCCAAATCAACAAGCCTAAGCATCATTACTAATAGAGTTAGATAAAATAAATAAATAATTATATTCACCATCATTTAAGGACTTATCCATGGAAGCATTAGTGATCTTTTTCAAGTATTTATACACTCCTTTATATGCCCTCTATTACCACAACTCCAACACTTCACTTTTTTCATTTAGGCGGTCTAAAAATATTATTTTGACTTATCCTTCATTTAATCCTTTTGAGGCCCTTTCTCCTTAGGCATTATATTTTTTCCCATATCAATAGATTGTAAAACCCTAAAAGTATGTCAAGCTTTATGATCAATTTCTACAACAAACTTGGCCAACAAATAGAATGAATAAAAATGATTGAAACTCCCTACACTTTTAGCTCTACCAAACCAAGGAAGGTACACCTATATATTTAGTTAATTCAAGAAGATTCGATCTAACATATTTAATCCCTATTTTCTCTATTTCAAAGTGGCACATATCATCTGAAATAGAGTAATTTATCTCTCCTCTTACTTCTAATTCCTTGTATCTCCTACTCTTTTTTTCTTTACTCAAATCTAATTCTTCTACTTCTATCTTTTATTTCTACTTCTGATTGTTTGCATAAAACTGATATTAAAATGAATGTGATATTTTGAATTATGTTTTTTGTATCAAAGATTAGTGCCTTCTCTCCCTTGGGAAAAAGAATCATCTCCCTTCCAAATCTTCACATATAACTCTATGAGACAACTTTTAAATTTATAACTTCGATAAATATGTTGACTATCTAACCTTCAATACTATATAACTATATATCTACCACCACAACTAGTGTAGTTGATTTTCACTCCTATTTCAAGAGACCAACCAAAGAAGAAACATAAGGACAACAACTTCTCAAATAAATCTTGATATTCAAATTTTTATGACAATAAATATTTTTTTTATAAGAAAGTTTAAGAAAACCTTCATTGTATGACCCATTATGTATGCAAAAGGTATGGACGAATGAGGATTTCTGGTCCAAATCAAATCAAAGAAAATATATATCATGAAGTGCATGAGATCATAATAATGTACCTAATTGGAACTATTTTGGTATTTGAAGATGCTACATACCAGTTAAATCAATTATACGAGATTGTAATTATCATATAGCCACTAAGCCTTTTTGTAATTATCATATAGGTAGTAAGTCTTTTTTAATTGAGTAGTGAGCTATAGGCAGTTTTCTCAAATTCATGTGCATTCCTTTTGCAAACCTTTAACATGGTTAAATATTTCTACAGAGTATTTTTCTTTGTGGTTTCCATCCCCACTGTAGTTTTTCCCTTCATCAGATTTCCACAATAAAAATCCTAGTGTTATGGTAATGTGGATGTATGTTTTATTCTTCCCCACTTTACTTTTTATTGCATGTGTTATATTGTTAAAGAATCTGATTGATAAGGTTAAAAATTATAGAACATTGATTCACAACCCCCCCCCCCTTCTCATTTTTTCTTAATACCAACAGGGGTAACATTCGTAGGGTGAGGATTGGGAATAGAGCCCACTTAAGATATTTCATGTGTAAGAGTCATTGATGGACTCGATCTCCTAAGATTGCCTACAAATCCAAGATCAACCTTGTACACAAGAGCAATAAAGTGGATGAAATGTTGGAATATGGTGTAATAGCATAATAATGATATTATCACACTCAAAATCATACAATATGTATCACCACTCCCTTAACTCCTAAATAATAAAATTAGGTGATATTTTTTCCTACTTGGTAAATGTCAAACATGTGGTTATGATAACTTAGTTCAGGCCCTCTCTTTTTTCTCTTCTTAGACTTTTACTTTAATGTGGTTGTCTATATTTAGGCTTGTTTGTGGCCTGTTTCTCTGGTTGCTTTTCTTTAGCTACACTTTGAACTTTTAATCGTTACTATTAGTTTTTGTTGTGGGTTTCAGGAACCCAATAAAACTTGTTTTACTTAATAAAAAACTTACGTAAATACCATAAAATGGTTATGGGGAGGAAAATAATAGATCCAAAAGAGGGTGAGACATTCAAGTACCCAAATGTGGGTGTGAATGACACATGTAATTGTAGGATTATGTCATGTGTCCTCCTCCTAATCTTTCTAATATAACCTAAGAAAGATTAATATGTGTAAGAAAAATAAATATTCCCTAGCATAACGTAAAATAATAACCTACACCAACAACATGGGGCTCACAATATAGAAATAGATGTATAGGCTTACTTGTAATGTAATATACTAGCTTGAGAAGTTCATATAATACCATTGCAATTGATATCTATAAACATCAATGTATGCAGGTGCATGTGTACCTGAGCATTGCCGCGTGCACGCACGCGCACACACACACACACACACACAGAGAGAGAGAGAGAGAGAGAGAGAGAGAGAGAGAGAGAGAGAGAGAGAGAGAGAGAGAGAGAGAGAGAGAGAGAGAGAGAGAGAGAGTAAAAATATGATGTACTTGGATATTGATACTAGATAATACAATGATATTTTTGTTGATTGAATTATCTATGTTATGATTATTTTTATTCAAGTTATTGAAGTATGAATGTTATATTCTCCTAATCTGTTTCCACATCTTCTAATTTCCTTTACTATACCCTCTAGGGTATGAAGACTACATTAAGATCTTTTTGGGGTACAGATATTTGGACTATAGTTTCCCCTTAGCTCTTGCTAATACATAGCTTGCAGCTAGCTTGACATAATCAACCCTTGATTACTAGGAAGTCTAATCTTCACTTAGTTGTCATCTAGAAAAGACTGGTAAACTGTGCTCATCCTAAAATCATATGTAACCTTGTCATATAGTAAAATCTTAAACCTCTCACTTAGAACTCACAATACAAATTAATTTACTTTAAAGGAAATAATAAAAATATAATATATATTTGAGTGATTGGACTTAGTGAGCTCTTGTCTAAGGGCTATTACATGCCCAATTGCAATAATTTGTAATCATAAATATTAATTGATGAGGATCCTTTTTTCTTCACTCCAATAGGAGAAATTAAATATTATCATTATAAAATATAATTTCTTATTAAATATTATATTATTAAGTAATATTTATATTTTTTAAGTTTATATGAATTGTAAGGTTTAATTTTTTTAATAAAATGGCTATATTTGTATTTGTAATGAATTATTAATCAATGGCTTTTATTTTTATTAGGAAAACTAAAATATAGCATTTCAAAAAATAATTCTCTTAAACATTGGCTCTTTATTTTTATTAGAAAAATTCAACACACAATTTCAAAAAATAGTTATCGGTTGGAAATTAGTTCTTTCTGAGATGGACATTGGCTTTTTTATTTTTATTGGATAAAAATAACATAATATTTCAAAATAGTTATCCGTTAGACATTAGCATTAATTATAGATTGGCTTTTTGTTTTTACTGGAAAAAATCAACATACTATTTTAAAATAGTTATCCCTTAGACATTAACATTAATTTTATAAACCATATTTAGATAATCCAATTACTTCTCTTAAATAAAACCCTTCATTAAACATTAGTATTTAGTGCCACCCAACCCCTAAAAAATATAAAATTAACATTTAATATATGTACTGTGAGTATATTTTATTATCAACTATTAATGGAGAGTAATTTGATTAAATGAAAAACTTTCCTTAATATAACTGAGTTCAAATTTTAGAAGCCAACCCAACAGTCAGGAGTTGTTTTCAATCAAAGGACGTAGATTTAAGCAGGTAAAGAAGATTCTCAAGAAAAGTCTGGTTGTTACTTTCTGCTATCAAACGGTATTCACTGCATTCACATTTTCTATGTAAAGATGGGTCAGGAGTTTTATTCTTCCATAAGATGAACTAAATTCTGTTTGTAGTAGTATTTTACTAGATAATTATGTTGGAGTGTAACAGTTGAGAGCAGCAATGTAGGTCACTGTTAATGAATAATAGGGATAACCATGTGTGGACTCTTGTGTTTAGAATCTCTCAGCTTAACATTAAACATATTCACCATCCCTCTGATTGTTATTCAGACTTTGGCTTGAGCTATTATAATAAAGAAATGAACATTTTCAGTAGGGCTGGCTTGAAGTGGGCAACGGGAAAATCAAAATGAGTAATGGGAAAGGAAGAATAGTGCCTTTTTGTCAAATGCTCTGAATTCCAGATTGTGAGAGTTGGATAAGAATTGGCTGAATGAGGCAGAAGGGTGGCCTGTTTTAAATTTTACCAGTCTTAATTCTAAGTTTTCATTTGTTTAAATGATTTATCTGAAATTATACGAGCTCTTCCAATAGAAACAGATAAGCGACCCAAAGAAGTTACAGCTTAAAATTCATTATTTAAGCCAAAACCGTACTGCACAATCTCAAACTAAATCTCTTGCGCAAGAATGAGCCATTAACTGAAGCATCTCTAGGAATTGATGTTGCAGACTAACAGCAACTCTAGGTCTAAATGAAGATGAAGATGAAGATTAACCTTTTTTTTGGTGATTGAAATGGAAAACCAATCGATCACACTGTTTCCCAACCAGGTTTTTTAAAAGATATTTTAAATTGTGTATATGAAGATATTTTCTTTCCTTGAAGTGCTAGCATCACTTCTTAATCTGACTCAACTGGATCCTAATTGTGCCGTTTACATGACAATAATAAGCAGAGTATATTTTGCCTTCGCCAGCTTGTGGTTGGTTTTTTCCCAGGCAGTTTCTTCATCCCATGAATCCAGCAACATCCGCTCATGTGCGGGCGGCTGTCTTGGTAGAGGGAAGGCACCCTGGCCCCTCTTACTAGGATACCCCGTATGTTTCTTCTGATATAACCAGCTGTTCATTTTTGTTGGCTTGGGTAGTCGGTCTGGTTCATGATTCGGATGGCTTTTTGAGGATTTTGGGTTCTTCGCAGGCTCTGTTTTGTCGGTTGGAGGCACATTTGGATTACGCTAAATTGCTTGACTTCCCAAGCTGGGTGTCCTTGTGGGTCGGGTTTTATCCTTCTTCTTCGGGGTTCTGTGGACTCATCTTTTGGGCCAGTTTTGTTCTAATGTTGGAATGCTCTTTCACGAGCTGGTTGAGTGGGGTCATCTTCTCCCTCTTCGGTTTCTCTTCTCTCCATTGTATTTGTATTAGGGCTACAACATGAGGTTTTCTTTCTATTTCTTTCTTCGTAGAGCCCCACTGAAGCAGTTTTATTTATATAATTTATTTATAATGGTGGCTCTGCCAATTTTACCAAAGAAAAAAGCAAGCAGCAGATGTATTCAGTCTTCTCCAGTTCTCACTTTGCTGTCAAGAGTCTCCTGTTAGCTGTCATCTTAGTTTACAGACTTATATCAGATTTGTAGGACGTGGGTAAAGATATTGGAACTATTTGTTTTATGTAATCAATTAAAGTGTGCAGCGAGAGTATTAACTGTTCTATTTTTTCTTAAATTTGGTATCAGAACCATTGTGCTCCTCTATTTACTTTAGTTTGATTGCTGCATATGCTCTAAATTTACACGAATCAAAGCCTGAGCTAAAGGTGCTCAGTGGAAAGTTGACAAGGTGAAGTCAATCGAAGCCGAAACAGGACTCAAATGTTCAACAGCCCATTCGTAAAGAATCTGACTGACAAGTGGAAGGCTTGGTCTTCTAATGCGCCTGTGAGAACTGGTGCAAAAGCACCAGCAGAAACGCCTGTAAAGCTACTGAACTTGAGTGAGAATCATTCCTATGACATGTGAAGCAGGTATAAGTGATTTAGCAAATTTTTCAATCTTGGATGAGATTATTGTGAAGAAGCCTGCTGCGTATGTAATTAGCTGAAGCTGAGAAGAATCAGGGCTAGCAGTCGTAGTTCACTTGATATCATTTTGGGGAAATTTTGAAAACTGAAGAAAACTTGCAGTCAATACTATGCTGAAGATTCTTAAGTGAAATCTCTGAAGATGGATTGGTCAAATATTTGGCTATTGTTGTGTTAAAGTCTGTTAGCATGGCTATAGCTGCTCTACCATATGATAGTGATGATGACATTATTGTAGATTATAAAATTTTGAAAAGGCCAATACTTTTAAGAAAAAGAAAGGCTAGATAGATGGTCAATAGCTTGATGGGATTCTGAATTGGTGAAATTATATCTCATTCAGATAATGAGACATCATGTGAGCATTGGTGTCCAATAAATCTAAAATCTGGAAACTGGGCCCTATACTTTATAAGAATGATGAGACATTTCTTGTGCAAATGATTTCTAATGATGTTGGGAACTTGGATGGTAATTAGATGACTATACCTGCAATTAGAGAGCAGCTTGTTACATTTGGATAGCGGCTTATTAAAGTCTTACTTTCTATTGTTCTGGTTTATATTGTTATTCAATTTAGTCTCCAGTTTTTATTATGTAGGAATCTTTATTAAAGTCTTACTTTCTATTCTTTTGGTTTATATTATTACTCAATTTAGTCTCCAGTTTCTATTATGTAGAAATATGTTATTGATAAGAAAAAAAAATAAGTTTTGAAAGGATCCAAAATCCTATTTACAGACAGAACTAAAAATAAACAACAAAAAAAACCCCTTACAAATGAAGGCTGTCAAAAAGATCAAAGACATAACACTGGCAGCAGCCAGACAGCAAAAGCCCAAGCTAAGAGCCAACAAAAGACACAAAAAACAGGGAACAAACGAAGAAATCTTAAGCAAGAGGCTTCAGGACCTCCACAACTTCAGCCTCCAACTTATTACGTTTAGGAGAGTATTGAAGAATATAATTCAAAATTGAATCATAATTGTGCTGTGTACATGCCAATAATGTCTGCTGCCCAGTCTTCTCCAATTTTCTGTCAAGAGTCTTCTATGAGTTGTCATCATAGTCTACAGAATTATAAAATATTAACTATGTATACGATCAATAAAAATGTGTAGCAAGAGTATTACCTGTTCCAAGTTTTTTCAATTTAAATTTCATTGTGTGTGATTTTTAATACGCTTCTGATGTATAATATACTAATGAAAGGGGGAAATTTTTTTTTGCATTTTATGTTCATCAAGCTTAACCTATTTACTAAATTTTCGTTGTCTGCAGGATGGGACTAATAAAAATACTCAAACTGCATTTCAAGAAGGCATGGAGACGGAAAGATAAATCAACAATTACTGCAGTTCAACAGAGGAGTAAGACTTGGATTTCAAAGGAAGTTTCTTTTTTTTTAAAATATGATAAAGAAACTGATGATAAGTAGGTGTATTTCTCAGGTTCCAGTTATGCCTTTAGAGCATTATATGCTGAAGTGAAATCCTGCCCTTATGAGGATGTGCAGATTATGTGGTCTCTTCTTGTTCACAATGAAGATTACTTTCAAGTAGTAGCAGACCAGTCCTGCATTCAAAAATGAAAATCAAACTTCTAAACCTTAAATGTTTTTCTCATAGTTTTGAAACTTTTACCACTAGTGCTCTTCATCTTTCCTCATGCATTAAAAACTTTTTGCATGGGGTTGTCTAGTTCGACAACCAGTTGAAATTTATACCGGTTTTGATTAGATATATGTTTGCGGCATTTTCTTTGAGAGAGATATACTGTGGCGGAAATGAAGATTTTGGAGCTAAATCTAGCTAGAACTAAATTTAGTGAGAACTTATGTTGAGGAATCAAAATCCTTATCGAGGACATGGCACTTTGTCTAGAAGCAATCTTATTTTATTAATCTTTGGTTCTATATATTTATATAATGGATTTGAAACTGTGTCTCACCAATTTATCCACCCCATCTACAGAGCTATATATAGTTATCAAATAACTAGAAAATAGTTTAACACTGAAATAACAAGTAAGAAAAATAAATTTATTCAACTTTTTAGGGGATTGAATAGATAGAATATTGAAATTTGCAAATGCTCGTTAATGGTTTTAGTATTTTTATATTTTCTTTTAGAGTATTTTGGTTGGTAAGATTTTTTAATGGATGAGTGCTTTTGATTTTATAAATAATTAATAATAACATACATATTGAGGGAAAAAGGGGTGCCCTGACACCTAATTCTTCTAAGTAATCCGTATTTTGAGTATGAAGTATTAGGATATAATTTTGATCAGTTTTAGTTAAAATAACATTGTGTGGTGAATATTTTAAGTATAAAGTATTTGTATATAACTTCTATTAATACAACAAATCTCTTCTTTTCATTAAATTTAATTATTTTATTATTGATTAAGATTACTAAATGAGTTAGAAAATATTTTAGTTCACTTTAAATATATTTTCACTCATTCTATTTTCATTATACCATAATTTAAGAGAATTTATTAATTTAATATGAAAGTGTATTAATTATTATTGTATTTGAATACATAAATATATGTTGTATAAGAACATATAAATCTCAATTAATCACAAGAACCAATCGTTCTTAATTATTCATTAATTATCTTTAAAAGAATATATATAGTATTAAGACTTATTGAATGAATAGATGGAAACCAAACATTAATACAAGAAATGATATAAAGAGTGTAATTCTACATAAGAGTTATAAGATATTTGTAAATAATTATATTTTCAATATGTCTTTCTTTATAATTCATTGTACAAATAGTTCAAATGTGACATGCACATTTCCCACAATCAAGTTGGAACAATATATTAGGGTCATCAACATGATAATGGTACAAGCAATCATTAAATAAGAAAATTAGTCATCATGAATCTATACATGTAAAGCCAAAGCATAACATAAATATTACCATCATGTAAAAAATAAGAAAGGGGAAAGAGAAGCCATACCCCACCTATATGGTTGGTGCATGGAAGATCCTATCAAATTTATATGGATGGAAGATATGATCATTTAAAATAATCACATAGGTAGAAAAATGAGGCATAAATATCATGTTAAATAGAGATATTTCATACACTTAAATAAGTTATGTCTAACACATGAATTGCATGGATAAATCTATATGATTATGTGCTATCTCAAGATTATATAAAACCATCCCAAGATGTATTTGATCCTATGAATTTTTTTGCACAAGTGATTTTAACAATATGACTCAAATGGTTCTATGCAAGTGGTACATGTTGTATCTCTCAAGATTCATCAACATCACAACCTAAAATCATGTATTAGATAATATAATACATGTATATAAAAATATTATAGTTGCCTTTGTATATCACATGAAATCTATCAAATCTATATCTGATATTAAACCAATCAATTATGTATATAAACTCAACATATAAAACCTACAATATACATTCTTCATTGTTAAAGTAAATATTATTTTTCCAAAATAGTCCCCAAATGTCTTGAACATCTTTAAGACAACTTTATACTTTGATCATATTTAAAAATAATTTTTGTACATTGGAAAATAGGAAGCAATAGGATATGTAGGTAAACAATCACTTCCCACTTCGGCATTTGTACATTAGGAAAGAAGACACCCCCCAAAGGCTCAAGAAGATAGCTTAAGCACTCAATGAAGATACGATCTTTCCTTCCCGAGATATGTAAATGATGGAAGTGGAAATGATAAGATAAGATGTAATTGGTCTATTAAGAAAGCCACTAATTTTTTTATAAAATAGACTGATATGAATTGATAATGAGTTGACACTAACAAAAAAGGAAATTAGATGATGAAACGGACCTATGGAAGAAATTTGAGAAGAAAGTGGCCAAGATAGGTCAAATTTGGTAATGTGTCCTTGTTTTTTTTGACTAAAACTTTCACAAAACCTACAACTATTCTTGTTCTTCCTAGATCTAAATTTGTGGTTCTATAACCTATTCCTACAAACAAAAATATAGGAAAGAAGGTTGAAAAAGGGGTTTTCCTTAGTCAAATCCATGTTGATAAATCAACCTTGAAATAAAATGTAGTAAAGGAAAATCATGTTGTCATATAAAAGAAGATAGATCTAGAAAATAAAGCATATCATACTTTATAGATGCAAATACTTATTAAATCTAATCAAGTATGTTGATATACAGCTTTGAATCAAACACAAAAACCCAAAAGGAAATCATGAAAATACAAATCCTTGTGTAATAAGTGTTGCAATTTGTCACAATGTTGAATAAGAGAAGACTTGGATGGTGATGGATGGATGTGGATCTCTTTCTTTGATATAAATATCCTTTTCTTAGCCTCCAATGGGGCAAAGAAGCTATATCTATGGAAGAGAAACCCTTGATTTCTTGAGAATGATGATGGCTTTGTTAGGATTAACAATCCACAATACAACTAAGAGGGGGGGTGAATCAATTGTATGACAGAATATGAAACTTTAAACTTTAAGCTTATCAATATCAGATCCAATGAACACAATGAATGCCAAGACAATAACACAATATTTTGGTTATAGGGAAACCATGTTAAAGGTAAAAAACCTAGTGGGAATTAGCACCCACTAGTGATGTACTGAGAGTATAGTAATCCTTGTTAGAAGATATAGCCATGTTAGGAGCTTATTGAAACATTACAGTACATAGTCCTTGTTAGAGGAAAAACCCTGTTAGGAGTCAAGAACAAAGAGGGCTCACTACCTAAAGAAGGTTAAGTCCACCTTCTGAACTCACTAGTTCGCAACAAGTGTATATGAAGAAATACATAATCTTTTAAATTATTTGCCAGCAACTGTGTTTTCTTGATTAGTTCCAATGAAGTCCACCAATAATCCCCTACTCTATTTATAGCAGGAACAAGTTCACAACCTCCTTATATCACAATTAGCCCATCCATGTCTCTTCCAAAGAAAAGACCTTTTATTTATACCTTATTACATTTTACCAAGAATAGGTCAGCCCATAAGGCTTTCCTAATTACAAACAATTACATAAACCCTTGCTAAGATACACATGGTATCACAAACATGTTTTCAATGATTACATTACAACAAGGATCGACATCCTTGAATTATGCTTGCCAAACAAAAAACATGCTTCATTCCTTGAGTTGGCTTCATAATAAGCCATCTCCAGAGCACATGCCCTAGATGACATCACTAATCATTCCGTACCTTGCGCTGACCAATGAACATCCATTAGTACCTCTTCCATCATCCTTCAAGATCACATACCTTGAATCTAATCCTTTTGAAATCCATACCAGAAACTCATAAACTAAGTCTGTCAATTCTCATTGTCACAGTCCAGTGACCAGTTTTTACCAAAACAGTTGTATCTTCCTTAATATGCATTTATTAATGATGTGATCTCATATATAAGATCGCAACATCCATCTGAGCTCTTTTCTAACTTTGCAGCATCTAAAACATCCATACACATTCCGTACACTGTGATTACCAATCTGGTTCCTTCATAGAAGCATATGTTGACATCAGTGACAAAACACAAATGACAATAGTGAGTGCCCATTTAGTAACATAGTGATTAAACATATTAAATGTCTTAATCACCACCCATGCATTAGCAATATCCAATAATCTCCCCCTTTGGCATTGATGTCAACATATGGGAAAATCTTATCCCAATCAACCCAAAAGTCCTTCCACAGATCAATCTCCCCAAATAGTGAGGATTTTCTCATAACAACACTCCCCCTTTGACAAAAATGGCAAAGGGTGCCAACTGCCTTCACAAATAAAATTTCTTCCATGATCACTCCCCCTGAGGAGGATATCCCTACATTCAGTCTAGAAAATGATGAGGCTCTGAGCACTTCTAGACTAATGCATCTCTGCATCATTTAGTTCTGACCAAGAGGGGCCTAAACCCCTAACATACCTCTGAGATATTCAGAGGTATCTTTTGGTAGTGGCTTAATAGAGATGTCTACAATCTGCTCTTTTGTACTGATATATTCAAGCTTGATTTCTTTTTCTGCCACCTTGTCTCTTAAGAAGTGATATTTGATAGAAATGTGTTTAGTTTTAGAGTACATCACCGGATTTTTTGACATGTTTACTATGTTGGTGTTATCACAATGGATAACCATAGGCTCATTAAAATTTATTCCAATGTCTATTAGCATTTGTTGAATCCAAACAATTTGAGTGCAATTTATAGTAGCAACAACATATTCTGATTCAGCAGTAGATTGTTACTTAGCTAAGAAACCAACTTTTTCCCAAGGAAAAATGCACCACCACTTGTACTTTTTTGTCATCAATATTTTTTGCCCAATCAGCATCAGTATAAGCATGAAGTTCAAAGCTATCATTCCTATCATAGCATAAACCATAGTCTATGGTTCCTTTGAGATACCTCAATATCCTTTTAATAGCAGCTAGATGAGTTTCTTTGGGTTCTACCTGATATCTAGCCACAATTCCAATAGCATTAGCAATATCTGGTCTGGTGTGAGTCAGATATTGTAGCCCTCCAACCATTGATCTATAAAAAGTTTGAAAAACACATTTTGATTCATCATCAATTGTTATCTTGTTTCCAATCACCATAAGTGTTCCTACTGGTTTACAATCTTCCATACTGAATTTCTTAAGAAATTCTTTGATATACTTGGTCTAAGAAATGAAAATACCATTCTCATTTTGAGTTATTTATAGTCCAAGAAAGAATTTCATTTCACCTATCATGGACATCTCAAATTCACTTTCCATTTCTATAGCAAACTTCTTAGACAAATCATCATTAACTCCAAAGATAATGTCATCCATAAATACCTCTACTATCAGGATTCTATCTTTAGTAGTTCTTAAGTACAAATTATTGTCCACATTACCTTTTCTGAATCCAAGTCCAAGTAGATACTTGTCCAACCTTACAAAGAAAGCCCTAGGAGCTTGCTTCAATCCATACAATGCTTTCTTTAACTTGCACACCATGTCTTTGTCTTCGCATAGAGGAAATCCATCTGGTTGTTCTATGTATACTTCTTCTTCAAGGTCTTCAATCAAAAATGCAAATATAACATCCATCTAATACACTTTAAAGTTTTTGTGTGCAGCATAAGATAGAAATAATCTTACTACCTCTATTCTAGCAATAGGAGCAAATGTTTCTTCAAAGTCTATCCCTTCTTGTTGTGACTATCCCTTACATGCTAGTCTTTCTTTGTTCCTTACAACTATTCCTTCTTCATCCATTTTGTTTCTAAAGACCCATTTTGCTCCTATAACATTTTTATTTTTAGGTCTTGGCACCAATTCCCAAGTACTATTTTTCTTTATCTGATCTAATTCTTCTTTCATGGCATTTATCCAAGATTCATCTTTACAGGCTTCATCTGTAGTCTTTGGCTCAACTTGGGAAATTATACAAATTTCTTCTCTAATTTTAGCTCTAGTTAGCACTCCCTGACTGGTATTGCCAATAATTTGATTTTTAGGATGGTTATTTTTTACATACCTTGGAGTTTTAGGAGTTTCAGTGGTCTCGCTTGTGTCATCACAAGCCTCTTTTTCACTACCTTCCTGAACAAGTTCTTCATCTTTGGCAGCAACAGTGGCTTCTTTTACTTTTGATATCTGACTTTTGTCATACATTCTTTCTTGTATTTGAAATTTCTCATATATTCTTACATTGTTACTTTCAACCATCTTCCTTAATCTCAGATTGAAACATTTGTATGCCTTACTTTTAACAGAGTAACCAAGGAAGATACCTTCATCACTTCTAGCATCAAATTTTCCTATCTCATCATCCCTCTAGATGTAACATTTGCTACCAAAAATTCTAAAATATTTTACAGTGGGAGTATGATCAAACCATAATTCATAGGGAGTCTTACTTGTACCATCTTTGATTTGAATTCTATTTAATGTGTATACTTATGTTCCAATAGCCTCTCTCCAATGTACATGAGATACATTCCCTTCAATCAGCATTGTTCTGACAACATCAAGTATAGTTCTATTTCTTTGCTCTACTATCCCATTCTATTGTGGAGTTCTAGGAGTAGATGTTTTTCTTTTTATCTCATGCTCTTCACAGTATGAATTGAATAAATCTAATGTAAACTCTCCACCTCTATCTGATCTTAAACACTTTATTCTCAGTCCTGATTCATTCTTTACCTTTTCTTTAAACAACTTGAATTTGTCAAATGCTTATGATTTCTCTCTCAAATAAGTCACCCACATCATTCTAGAAAAATCATCAACAAAGAGTATAAAATACCTTTCATCGTAGTATGACTTTGTTCTTGTAGGCCCACACAGATCTGTATGCACTAGATCCAACTTTCCTTTTGATGTAAATGTTTTTCTTTTATGACTGCTTTTAGTTTGCTTTCCCATAACACATTCTCTGCATACAGTGTTAGAAGGTTTCACAATCTTCGGTAGATCTCTTACTGCATTAGCCATACTTGCTTTCACAATGTTATCAAAGTTAACATGACAAAATCTTTTGTGCCATAACCAACTATCATCTACCTTCACAATAAAATAAGAGGCTCCAAATGTGTTTAATTAAAATACATTACCTTTAGATCTTGAACTGGTGGCAATCAGTTTTCCTTCCTTGCTTCTGATAAAGCACTTGCCATCAACAAAACTTAACTGAAAGTTTTTATCCATTAACTGTCCAGCACTCAATAAGTAAATTTTCAGTCCTTCAACAAGTAGTACATTGTCTGTATTAGTCTTTCCATCCAAAGTGATGGATCCTACTCCTATGATGGATTTTGGGAGCTTATCCCCAAATCTTACAATACCTCCATCATAATTTACTAATTTAACAAATTTGTTCTTATCACCATTCATGTGATGAGAACATCCACTGTCAATTATCCATTTAGTTTTCTTGTCAACATGAGATACTATGGCTTTTTCTTCATGAACTAGTTCATCTTTAATAGCAACAAATCCAATCTCTCCATTGTCTAAATCATCATCATCATCAGAGATTCCTTCACTAGTATAATAAAATTCTTTATCTCTTCTAAGCATAATCAGGTTTGTATTTAGGAACTCTTGTAGGACATCTAGATGCAAAATGACCTACCTTATTACATGAAAAATATTTCAAAGGTAGTTTTCCTTCAAATTTTTCCTTACCTCTTTTCTCTCTTCTAGCTATTAGTGAAACAAGTTCTTCCATCTTCTTTTCTTCTTCCATTATCTTTTCCCATTCCTAAGCATACTCACCAAGCTCTTCTTGTTACCCAAATTTTCCTATGCATACAAATTTGGCTAAAATCTATCCCAAGGTCTCTATTTTTATCTTGTTGAGCATCCCTAAAAATTTCATGGCTCTATGTTGTGTCTTCTGGCCCCTACAATTTGTTTTATCCCCTGGTCTGCAATTAAAAATTCAAAAAAGTAGATGTTGGTGTTAAAAAACCCTACAAACCCTAGGCCTTCATTCTATTTGGCTATTACTTTTTTGGCAACTTAAAATTCCCAATACCCACGTGCACTTTTTCCCTTAGTTGCCAGTTCTCTAAGTTCTTCGGCAGTATTTTTATGTGGGGGTCCTAGTTCTACAAGATCTGACGGTCGTCGTAAGTTCACAAAGGATTTGTCAGAGGCTTGTGATCTTGCGATAACCGTCAAGCTTCCCTTTTACTCAACATTTCAAATGCTAGGTGGGTCCACTGCCACATTGTCCTACTTGGAGGCTCCTAATTGGTCGAAGGTAATGACTTGTTTTGCTGTCAAAGCGGGCTCAGCAAATTGTATAACTTTTCATCCGATAGCTGGTGTGTATTCTCATGAAATTTTTCTGACACATGAGATTATGCGCCGACCATCGATCTTTCTTTGTTGTCAGAGCCTTTGGAGGTGGGTCCTTTCTTGTTGATGTGCTTGCATGTGATTGGTCCACATAATGGTGACCTGGATGAGTCAGTGGGGCCTAATCTTTTTGAAAGGTTAAAGTATAGCAAGATCTTGTGATTGTCATTATACCACCAAGGTACGATGCATGGTATTTAAGCTGGTAGTATAACAACAACCGTTAGATGAAGATAAGGAAGGCCATGGGTCCATGCTATCAGATGGGCTGATGTGTAAAGCTTTTGATCGGTCATGAGCTGGTGATGTGGAAATCTATCAATGGGACCATGTAAAAGGGTCTACGGATGCATCAGATGGGCTAAGATCTATGGTGGTTGTATGATCTCATAGAATCTTCCGACCCTATGAGATCATGTGCCTGCCATTAGATTGGAATCTCAATTGCAATGGGTCCAATGTCAGATAGAATGCGATGTGGATCTGTTTGGCAGCATTTGATTGGTTGGTGAGTGTGTGACATGGAACTTGTTAGCGAGCTCTTGGGGTCAGTCTTCTTCAAAGAATTTAATGGCCGATTTGATCTTGTAGTCATCATTATACCATTTGGTCAAGATGCTTGTCCTTTAGCATCATAATATAATGACAATCGTCAAATGTGCTCTCAGGGCTGTGGGTCCAAGGTCTACCCTATCACACTAATTTTCTCACTTTTGATTGGCTGTTGACTTCCATGGTGGAATTTGACTTGTCAAAAGGGTTTTAGACTATTTTAAAAGGTGCATCACAGCCGTTCATCTGCTGAGAAATAAAGGATATCAATGGCCACCTTTTAAAATGATCGACTAGCCATTAATTTTCAAATTTAAATATCTCTACGAAGGTTTTTTGCCAGTGATTGATCTAGCAAGCTGTGGCTGCAGATGTAGCTAAGAAATTTATGTCTACAAGATGTTTGTAGTTGGAGAAGATGATGAAGAAGCCTGGGGGGCCGTCATGAGTCATTTCTTGTCCCTAAGAAGTACCATTCTGAGTAGTTATGGTGAGACCGAGTTGCAGGTAGGTAGATGGATCATGGCAACTGGATTTTTGCAAGTATAAACATGAAATGGACACACAAACATAGATATATGATTGGTTGAGATATTTGCAGAGTTACATTTATGATCAAACTTGATAGGTTTAGGGTTTGATTATTCTATTGAAAATCTTTGTAAACCCTAATTACACTTTTTGCTCCTACCTGTGTGTATTGGAGGAGATGTATATAATGTTTTTAGAGAGCTTTAGAGCTCAGAATGAACTTTTTTCTAAAAAGAAGAGTTGGGCAATTGTAAAGAGAAAATATATCTTTTCTTAGAAATCTATATGTGGTATTCTTCTTGCCCTCTAGTTTTCTATAGTTCTAATTCCCATTGATAATTTAGATATTGAAGATATTTTGTGACATTTCTTATGTCCCTACGACTTCTTGTGTGAGTTATCTCTCAATGAATTCAGTATTTACATGCTTCTCAGTGATATCTTAGGGTTCTAGATCCCTCTTTCTTTCTACAATTTTTTGTATCATTGTGGATGATTTTATGTGAGTGCTTTTGTGGGTATACTTCAACCCCTTAACTATCTTGTATCATTCTTATACCTAGTTGCAGAGGTGAATGTCTATTTGTAGGTCATAGATTGTTGCCTAATTCCAAAGGGTGTTATTTTTTGTGAAAGAATCTCTCTTTCCCTAAATAGCTCTTTTCACCTACAGACCCTTCTATGAAGTACTTATGCAAACCTATTTAGTGAGTTGTGATCTCCTAGACCTAAGTCTATCCATTCATTTCACCTTTTATACTGTAATCCATATCATATTTTTGGTGTATCACCTAGTAGGATAGTTTTATTTTAGTCATTTCCCTTTCAAACATTCCTTCTATCCCTTTCCCTCAAAAGTTTACTTTTCCTGTCAAGAAGCAAATTAAGGTGATTATCCAAGAGAAACCAGCCTAGAACCTAGAGGTCTCATCTTAGTTATCATAGATCCCACAACCTAGAGATGATTCCCATGTTATACTAGGTTATCAAGACTATGAGAGCTTGAAACAAGGGTGTAAACTTAGTGTATAACAATTTTGGCATGCCCAGTGGGACTACTACAAACAAAAGAGATCCTTGTTTGAAGATTATGCTATCTCTGATATACAGATTGCATGATACAAGCTTTTAGAAGTTGTTCTATCAAGTATATCTAGTGACTCCACTAATTTCAAAGATCCAGGCCAAGCTTGTTTAAGGTTTATGAGAAAGATTGAGACTAGAAGCTCAAAGCCTACTAAATTTTTAGAGTTTCCCTCAAAAAGAAGCTATAAGGGTAGGTTAACTCAAAGAACATCCCCTGCAAGGAGAGTTCAATCAACACCTCCTGATACTATAGAAAGGAGACCTTTTTCCTTTCATTCTAGAAGAAAAGGCAGATCTCTAACTAGAGATCTAGAAGAGGATTCAAATCCAGCAGCAAATACAACTCACATAGTTGTTAATCTTCAAATTCCAACTCCTGCAATGGCTAGGCAGTTTTCTTTTGCACCTTTCAACCAGGGAAGTCCATTGACTTTTGTTGTACATCATGATGTGCCCTTGGTGGCATTGAAGAGTTTACCTAATTTCATAGGTGAAGGGCAGACAACAGCTTTTGAGCACATAAGAGATGTGACCACCATCTGCAACATAAACAACATAACCCAAGACGATGTGGCCACCAAATTACTAGTAGCCTCTTTAAAAGGTAAGGCTCTTGAATGGTTTAGAACTCTAACTGTTGGTTCCATAAATTCATGGGATGGGTTAGGAGATGCATTAAGTAAGCATTTTGAAGACAAATCAAATAACTTGTCTCTAGTTGAGCAGTTAACAACTATTAAGAGAGACCCCCAAGAGCAAATGACAGATTACAATAGTAGATTCCTTAAGACATGGAATAGAATTCCAACCTTAGTAAGGCCATCAGCTAACCATGCTTTCCTATACTACTTGAAAATTTTGAATGGTCAAATTTCTATCATGATCTAGTCTATGGGTGGTACTTCTTTACCCCAGGCTTTTGACATAGCTGTCAGAGCTGAAAATTGTTTGATTCAAGTAGGCATGATACAAAGAAGGCCTCCTATGCCTATTTTTCCTAGCCTTCAACCCATTGCACCCACACAAGTACCCCCATTTACCCCTATTCCTACTATATTAGCACCTCAGGCTAGTACTAGTGGTCAAGAGCTAACAACAAGTTTCTCTCAAGAGCTACAAGAGATAAAGAACAACCAACAAAGAAGTCAACAAGAAATGACAAACTTGTTGTAGACCTTGACTAAAGAGGTCACAAATTTGAAGAAACAAGGTCAAGGAATCAGACCACCCCTTTAGCCACAATGCCAAAGTCCTAATCAGCAATATCAAAATCAAGGACAACCTTATCAACAAAATAGACCACCATACCAAGGAGGGTATCAAGGACAAAGGAAAAGTTTTAATCAGAGACCACTCCAACCATATAACCCTGCACCTCTAAATTTTGCAAATCCAGTGAGGGATATGGTTCCTAGCCAAAACAATATGGCTATGGATAATGAATGGTGTTTTCCTTGTAATCAGCCTCATAATCAGGCTACATGTTCAAATGGATGGATGAACCAAGCCCTAATGGTTCAAAATATCTCACAAGCTCAATCAGAGGTTTCATCCAGTGGGTCAGTTCCTCAACAAGAACCACAAGAAAATGAGACTGCTTTCTTCAATTGGGAACAACCAGACTTCAATGGAGTCAATGATGAAGTTGCTTTTGTTGCTTATACAAGAGGAAAAAGAAGAGCTCAAGACATGGAAATAGTGGATTCTGGTACTAAGGCCACTACATCTACAGAGCCACTATAGCAAGCTAATCCCATCACACCTAAGGAGGTTCCTATCATCACAAACAAAGAAGGCCAATATCCCAAAGAAGTGGAGCCCATCATGGTGAAAGCACAACAAAGAGTACACACTATGACACCTTTCAATATTTTAGACAACATGAAGAAGGTGAATGTCACCATGTCTATGTGGGACTCTTTGGCTTTTCCAGGACAACCTAAAATTTTGAAGAAGGCCATGATAGAAGTGACAATTCCTCAACGTACAAAAGAAGCTACAAAGTCAGTGTTGGTTAACACTGATCAAGAAAAGGAGGCTTCAAGTAGCAACTCCAAGGCCAATGCCACACAAGGTGGGAATTCAAAGCCACCTCCCTTTTATGTATCTCTAATTATTGGAAAATCTTTAGTGCATAATTGTATGGTAGATAGTGGAGCTACTAGCACTATAATGCCCAAGAAAGTAGTTGACCAATTAGGACTAAAATATGAGCCCTTCCAAAAGAAGGTTACCCAGCTTGATGGATCCTCAGTTAATACTATAGGTTTGGCCAAGGATACCAGTCTAATCCTACATGCTAGTCCTAATTTTTCAATCCTCCTTGATATATATATCATAGATCTCCCTACATTATTTTCTATATGTCTATCAAGGGAGTTTATAGCCAAGATAGGAGGTTACCTATCTTTTGACTAGTCTCACATGCTATTTCATATGAGGTATGGGACCAAGGTAACCATTAAATCAGAACCATTGGTAGCGCACCATATAGAGACATATGTGTCCAATACCATCAATGTAAACTACCCTATATTTGATGACAGTGACTTCCAAACCATTACTGAAGCAAGCACAAATATAGAAAGTATCCATGATATTCTTCTAGATGAAAGAGATTCAAAGGCCCAAGAACATCTTATCTAGGATTTTGGTTTGGGAAGTTATCTGATACAAGAGACTGGAGCCATAGAACCAAGCCTTCTCAAAGGAGACACTGATCTAGAAGATCAGAATAATCAGGTTTGGAAACTATTTTTTGATGGAGCTAGAAGTAGACATGGCTCTGGTGGTGGTGCTATGTTAGTGTCCCCAAAAGGAGAAAGGTATTATACTACCTTTAGATTTAGTTTCTCTTGTACTAGCAACACTGTAGAGTATGAAAGCCTTGTGAATGGACTAGAATGGGCTAGAAAAAGAGGGCTTAAGGCCCTAAAAGTTTATGGTGATAGTGAGTTAGTTGTCAGCCAAGTAAGAGGGATAAGTGCAACCAAAAATGACACTTTGAAAGCATACAAACATAGAGTTTGGGATGCAATTGAAGATTTTTGTGCTTTCAATATTGTTGCTATCCCTAGGAAGCTAAATCAAAATGCAGATAGGTTAGCTATTGTTGGATCTTAGTATGTATTCCAAATAGCATTTGAAAAGAAATGGATCAATAGCATATCAAAGTGATTGTCAGACCCTCTATTCCTGATAACAATGTCAATTGGAAGGTGTTTGACAATGATGAACAAATTTTGCAATTCTTGTTTGAAGAGGATGTCTTTTCAAGGCATAATCAAGAGAGATTATCATAAAATTATGGTGATCAAGTGATACAATTGAAGTCCAATAAGATGCCTAGAGGTCTTGTTACCTTAGAGACTATCTTCAACAAGGATGATGAAGTTAAGAAAAACAAAATTGGCTTGGTAGTTCAACAAGAACATTGTGTTGAATTAGAGTTGGAACCAGGTAGGAGCTTGCAATTTGTGAAGGTAAACACTAAATTGGAAAAGAAATCTTACACTCAGTTATTCAAAGAATTCAGTGATGTTTTTGCATGGCAATATGAAGACCTTAAAGGTTTTAACCTTGCCCTTGCTCAGCACACTATTGAATTAGAACCAAATGCAAAACTAGTGAGGTAGAAGCAAAGGCCTATTAATCCCAAGATTGAACCACTTATGCATAAACAAGTACTCAAACTAATAGAAAGTGGTATCATCTACCCCATTAAGCATACTAGTTGGGTTTCCAACCTTGTTCTTGTCAAGAAGAAGAATGGGGAGTTGAGGCTATGTGTTGACTTCAGGGATCTTAATAGGGCCTCTCTAAAAGACCGCCATCCACTACCCTCCATGGAAAAAATCTTACAATGTGTCTCTAGATCTGAGAGATTTTCATTATTGGATGGCTATTCAAGATACAATTAGATCCTGGTTAATGAAGAGGATCAATACAAGACTGCATTTACAACCAAGTAGGGAACCATGGCTTATCAAAAGATGCCCTTTGGTTTGTCAAATGCAGGTGCTACATTTCAAAAGGAAATGGATATGGCCTTTAAAAGCCTTATGTACAAGTTTTTGCTGGTCTACTTAGATGACATAACTATCTATTCAAAGCATTCAGCAGATCACATCAAACATTTGAGGTAGATCTTTGAAAGGTGTAGAGAATTTGGGATATCTCTTAATCCCAAGAAGTGTGTGTTTGCAGTCCATGAAGGAAAACTATTGGGATATGTAGTATCCAAAGAAGGAATCACAGTAGATCCTAAGAGAATTGTAGCCATCCTAGAGCTACCATTGCCTCATCATAAGAAACATCTCCAATCTTTCATAGGAAAGATTAATTTTGTTAGGCGTTTCTTGCCTAATATTGCAGATTTACTCAAGCCTTTAATAGCCATGCTACAACTTTTAGTTGGACCGAAGAAGGGAAAGACAATTTCCAGGCTATCAAAGAGGCCCTAACAGAAGCTCCTGCCCTGTTAAACCCAAATTTTAGTAAGGATTTTATCCTTTATGCTTATGGATGTCATGATTCTATATTTGCAATGTTGACCCAAGAAAATTCAGATGGATTGGAGTAGCCTATTGCTTTCTTTAGCAAAGGTTTAGAAGAGTATGAACAGAGATACTCTTTTGTAGAAAAACATGTACTTGCTATGGTAAAGAGCCTTAAAAATTTTAGATATCTATTGACCCATAGCAAGGTACATTTAAAAGTTACCCATCCAAGTGTCAAAGAGTTTTTTCTTTCCAAGGACCTTAATGAGAAAAGAGCTAGTTGGATCACCAAGGTGATGGAATATGACATTGATATTCAGACTACCAAGCTAGTTAGAGGAAGAGGTCTTTGTGAGCATTTGGAAGAGGATGAAAGTTCAAAGAAATTAGAGCAAATGGATGCATCTTTAGTTGTGCATTCTACAGAAGAACAAGCCAAGGCAACTGGTTGCCTAACATGATCAATTATTTGAAGACAGGACAATGTCCTGTAGGTCTAGATTCAAAAAAAAGGAGGTATTATAGATTATAATCTGTTCCTTTTGTGTTGATAGATGAGATTCTTTTTAGAAAGGATTACAGTGGTGTCCTTTTAAGATGCATAGATTCATAAAAGATAGATGATGCCCTATTTGAGTTTCATGATGGACCTTCTGGAGGCCACTTTTCTCCTAGGACTATTGCTTTTAAAATCATGAGGGCTAGATACTACTGGCCATCTATCTTCAAGGATAGTCATGAGTATGTGAGGAGATGCATCAAGTGTGCCATGTTTGCAGGAAAAGAAAGGCTTGCAGCCTTGCCCCTACAACCAATTAGAATAGAGCAACCCTTCATGAAGTGGGGCATCGACTTCATTGGAATGATCAATCCTCCATCTAGTGCAGGCCACAAATGGATAATCATTGCAATAGATTACTTCACCAGATGGACAGAAGCAATTGCATTAAAAGAAGCCAATGAGAGTGTTGTCTTAAGTTTTTATGATGATATAATTCATAGATTTGGCATTCCAAACTCTATAATATCAGATAATGCATTAGCATTCATAGGCCTCAAAGTCTTAGAGTGGGAAATCAAGAATGCCATCTATCTGAATACCATTTCCAATTATTACTCTCAAGGCAATGGCTTAACTGAATCAACAAATAAGAATTTGATTAGGATAATCAAGAAGACTCTGCAAGACAATCAGAGGGATTGGCATACCAAACTGAGGTTTGCCTTATGGCTGGATAGAATTACCCCAAAGAAGATTATTGGTAATTCTCCTTGCATGCTAGTATATGGTAGAGAGGCCAAGTTGTCCATTTCAACTGAATTATTAGCTCTGGACTTGGCCACTCAATATGCTCTATTTAAAGAAGGAGATCCCTTGTAGATTAGATATGCTCAGTTGATGGAGTTAGAAGAACTCAAAGACAAGTCAATGCAAGATACAGAGTTCCATTAGACTCAGACAAAGAGAAACTTTGATAAAAGAGCTAGGATCAAAAATTTCAAGGTTGGAGATGTAGTCCTCAAGTGGGATGAGTTTAGATCCAAGCCTGGCAGACATACCAAGTTTGATTCATTTTGGGGTGGACCATTTGTTATAACAAAGTGTAAGGGATCCAATGCTTTCCAACTATCAAATATGGAAGGAGTTCCCCTACCTATCTCAGTGAATGGTTTCCACTTGAAGCCCTACTTTGAGGTTAATCCCTCTCTGTAAATTTTTGTAAAAATGTTTCCCCTGCTTTCTTTCCCTATTCTCCTAGGTTATTTCCCTGCTTTTCAAGAAGTGCCTGTGCACAAGTTTGTCTTCTTGTGTTTAGTTTTGTCTCTCTGTCAAGTTTTGTGTTCCTCAGAATGACCCCATGCCCAATGGACTACTTTTAGGCCACTGGTTTTCCATGTCTAGCAGATTGACATCCAACAGAAATCACCAAAATGTTACCCAAATTTTCCTATGCATACAAATTTGGCTAAAATCTATCCCAAGGTCTCTATTTTTATCTTGCTGATCATCCCTAAAAATTTCATGGCTCTATGTTGTGTCTTATGGACTCTGCAATTTGTTTTATCCCTTAGTTTGTAATGAAAAATTCAAAAAAGTAGTCATTGGTGTTAAAAAACCCTACAAACCCTAGGCCTTCATTCTATTTGGCTGTTACTTTTTTGACAACCTAAAATTCCCAATACCCACATGTGCTTTTTCCCTCAGTCACTAGTTCTCTAAGTTCTTCGGTGGTCTTTTTACATGGGGGTCCTAGTTTTGCAGGATCTGATGGTCATCATAAGTTTGCAAAGGATCTGTCAAAGGCTTGCAATCTTACGATAACTGTCGATCTTCCCTTTTACTCAATGCTTCAAATGCTAGGTGGGTCCACTACCATGTTGTCCTACTTGGAGGCTCCTAATTGGTCAAAGGTAATGACTTGTTTTGCTATCAGAGCGAGCCTAGCAAATTGTATAACTTTTCATCCAACAGCTAGCATGTATTCTTATGAAGTTTTTCTGACACATGAGATTATGCACCGACCGTCGATCTTGCTTTGTTGTCAGAGCCTTTGGAGGTGTGTCCTTTCTTTCTGATGTGCTCGCATATGATTGGTCCACATAATGATGACCTAGATGAGTCAGTGGAGCCTGATCTTTTCAAGAGGTTAAAGTATAGTAAGATCTCACGATTGTCACTATACCACCAAGGTAATATGCATGCTATTTAAGCTAGTGGTATAAGGACAACCCTCTGATGAAGATAAAGAAGGTCATGGGTTGGCGCTATCAGATAGGATGATGTGTAAAGCTTTTGATTGGTCGCGAGCTGGTGATGTGGAAATCTATTAGTGGGATTGTGTTAGAGGGTCTGCGGATGTGTCAAAAGGGCTAAGATCTACAGTGGTTGTATGATCTCATAGAATCTTCTGACCCTATGGGATCATGTGCCCGCCGTTAGATTGGAATCTCAGTTACAGTGGGTCTGATGTCAGATAGAATGCGACGTGGATCCATTTAGTAGTGTTTAATTGGTTGGTGAGTGTGCAACATGGAACTTGTTAGTGGGCTCATGGGGTCAGTCTTCTTCAAAGCATTTAATGCCCAATTTTATCTTGTGGTCGTCGTTATACCGTTTGGTCAAGATGCTCATCCTTTAGCATTGCGGTATAACGAAAACTGTCTGATGCACTTTCAAGGCCGTGGGTCCAAGGTCTACCTTGTCACGCTGATTTTCTCACTTCTAATTGGCTGCTGACTTCCACAATGGCATTTGACTTGTCAAAAGGGTTTTAGACTATTTTAAAAGGCACATCGCAGCCATCCATCTGTCGGGAAATAAAGGATATCAATGACCACATTTTAAAATGATCGGCTAGCCATTAATTTTTAAATTTAAATATCTCTACGAAGGTTTTTTTCCAGTGATTGATCTAGCAAGTTGTGGCTACAGAGGTAGCTAAGAAATTTATGTCTATGGGACGTTTGTAGTTGGAGAAGATGATGAAGAATTTTGGGGGGCCATCATGAGTCATTTCTTGTCCCTAAGAAGTACCATTCTGAGCAGTTATGGCGAGACCAAGTTGCAGGTAGGTAAATGGATTATGGCGACTAGATTTTTGCAGGTATAAACATGAAATGGACACGCAAACATAGATATATGATCGGTTGAGATATTTGTAGAGTTACATTTATGATCAGACTTGACAGGTTTAGGGTTTGATTATTCTATTGAAAATCTTTGTAAACCCTAATTAGATTTTTTTCTCCTACTTGTGTGCATTGGAGGAGATGTATATAATGTTTTTAGAGAGCTTTATAGCTTAGAATGAACTTTTTTGTAAAAAGAAGAGTTGGGCAATTATAAAGAGAAAATATATCTTTTCTTAGAAATCTATCTGTGGTATTCTTCTTTCCCTCTAGTTTTCTACAATTGTAATTCCCATTGATAATTCAAATATTGAAGATATTTTGTGACATTTCTCATGTCCCTATGCCTTCTTGTGTGAGTTATCTCTTAATGAATTTAGTATTTACATGCTTCTCAGTGATATCTTAAGGTTCTAGATCCCTCTTTCTTTCTGCAATTTTTTGTATCATTGTGGATGATTTGATGTGAGTGCTTTTGTGGGTATACTTCAACCCTTTAACTATCTTGTCTCATTCCTATACCTAGTTGCAGAGGTGAATGTCTATTTGCAGGTCATAGATTGTTGTCTAATTCCAAAGGGTGTTATTGTTTGTGAAAGAATCTCTCTTTCTTTGAATAGCTCTTTTCACCTACAGACCCTTCTATGAAGTTCTTATGCAAACCTATTCAGTGATTTGTGATCTCGTAGACCTAAGTCTATCCATTGATTTCACCTTTTATACTATAATCCATACCATATTTTCGGTGTATCACCTAGTAGGATAGTTTGCTTTTAGTCTTTTCCCTTTCAAGCATTCCTTCTATCCCTTTCCCTCAAAATTTTACTTTTCCTATCAAGAAGAAAATTAAGGTGATTATCCAAGAGGAACTAGCCTAGAACCGTGAGGTCTCATCTCAGTTAGCATAGGTCCCACAGCCTGGAGATGATTCCCATGTTATACTAGATTATCAAGACTATGAGAGCTTGAAACAAGGGTGCAAACTTAGTGTATAACACTTCTCTCAGGTATTCTTTTCTTGTGCTTGGAAGTGCAAATACTCTCTTGTGTGTGGATTCCCTAAATTCATATTCAACTTTAGGAGCAGCTTCTCCTAATTCCATAGCTTCAAAGGTCATTAACTTTGCAATCAACATCTCTCTACTAAAGTTTGGAGTCAGGGGTATGGTTTCTTGAATTGACATTGCCTTGAATTTGTAAGTAGGGGTTAGAAATATAAGAATCTTTGCAATGACTTCATCTTCATCATAAGTACCTCCACAATTTTAGATTCCAACTATAGCTTCTATAACCCTTTGAACATAGGCTCTAATGCTTTCATCTTCATTCTTTTGCAGCTTCTCCATCTTTGTCTTCCAGTTTTGCAATTTCACATTTTTTGTATATTTTTCTCCTTCATAGAGTGCCTCTAGTCTATTCCGTACCTCTTCCATCATCCTTCAAGATCGCATACCTTGAATCCAATCCTTCTGAAATCTATACTAGAAACTCAGAGACTAACTCTGTCAATTCTCACTGTCATAGTCCAGTGACCAGTCTTTACCAAAACAACTGTATCTTCCCTAATATGCATTTATTAATGATGTGATCTCATATATAAGATCACAACATCTATCTGAGCTCTCATCTGACTTTACAACATCTGAAACATCCGTACACCTTTCATACACTGTGATTACCAATCTGGTTCCTTCATAGAAGCATATGTTGACATCAGTGATAAAACACAAATGACAACAGTGAGTGCCCATTCAGTAACATAGTGATTAAACATATTAAATGTCTTAATCACCACCCATGAATTAGCAATATCCAACAGGCTTGAATTTGATGGCTCTTGAATGCTTGACTTGCTTTCTTTCTCTTCATATCTTGAACACTTGATCATTGATAGTAGATGATGGATGCTAACAATAGATAATGGATACCAAAATGGGGAGAGATAAAGGGTTTATATACATCTCACATCATTTTAGGATGTTAGAATAGAATAGGTCAACCACAAGACTAGATTTACCTCCAGAACCCTAGCATAGGACTCTAGGAAAAATTTGGGCCCCATTTTCCAAGGACATGTCATGAGCCAAGATTTGATCTAGATGTCAGGGAGAAAAGATGAGTGTGGGATTTCCAATGACAACTCATTTTGGGGTTGGAGTAGATCATGAAGGCCAAAAATAAGTATTTAGGACCCAAGTGAAGAAATGTATTATGGGATTTGATGAAAAAGAGAGGGAGAAACCTATAAATAAGTGCCAACCTCAAGTTAAAGCAATATTGAAAGAAATGGAGGACCCATATTTTGGATTTAGTTATCCTTTAAGTTCTATATGAGGTCCTACCATATAAAATACACTAAAGTGGGCATGGAATGGTCCTCAAATTCAACAAAAGTTAGGTTCCTACAATTTAGGACTATACACTTTCAATAGGAAAAAAATTAATTTTAGTATAATCAACCATCATAAAATTATCTTCAATACAAAATTAATTTCAAACTAAACAAATTCTAAAAAAATTAAATTTATTCTTAATTTCCTTCTTGCACAAGAAAAAGAAAGGTTCTTCACAATCATGAAAAACCTTATGCATAATTCCCATGAATTATATATCCCAATCCAAAAATATGATTAGCCATTTAATTGGAATAATAAGTAATAAAATTCATGAATGTATACTTGTTAGAAGAGAGTTGGTAATGAGACCATTCTACTCAAGCACTAATATCATTCACAAATATTCAAATCTATGTATTGGCACTGATCCAAATTAAATATAATAAGCTTTTTCAACCCAATTTTCATTAATGTTCAACTTTTACCCTTGAACTTTAACCTAAAAATCTACCAAAACTAGATGGGGCTTCTAGCTACTAGAACTAGGATTTTAGATTTAAATGTCCTACATAGAAATCTAAAATTTATTATTAATAATTTTTTTATTCATAAAACTTGATAAAGCTTAATCATTTAAATCATATTAATATTATAAACAAGAGCTAAAAAGTAGCTATGTTCTTACTAAAGAGTGGCAAAATAGTTTTGATTTTGTCAAGTAGAATACAACAAAGTAAAATGTTGTCAATTGTAACCTTAATCAACTAGTTTTTCTTTTAGGATTTAAAAGATCTATGTTCAAGTCCACATATGTAGAAAAATTATTTTGTAGATGATACCAAACATAGATTACAACTTATTGCAACAAGAATCACCACAGCTCTGCAAATAGTATAACCCTAATAGTCTCACCTATTCCAACCTAATCGTAAGAAATTTTATTATCTACCCTTGAAAAAATCTATTTTGATAACCCATATAAGTCACATTGCTTTTGCAATTAAAAGTGATTGTAACTAGTTTGCAAGTTGTACTCTAATTTCCAAATGTTAGAAATCAAAATAAATTTTATTAAAAAATTATGTTTTCTTCTCTTAATCTAAGACCATCACTACACTTGGGGAATGATCAATTAGTTAAAGATATACACTATTACAATGTGTAATCTTCTAAAACAACAAAAAACTAGACTTAATGGTTAAGTTTTTCCTACTTGTGAAAATAGGGTACAAGTGCAAAGTAAAATGCACACTGCTAAAGAAATTAGGGTAAGGGGTAAAAATTCCCAATGCTAGCAACTTCTAAGGAATTAGTAAATACAAAAATCCCATTGCAAATGGAAAATTCCCTATTTGTACAATTTATGCTAGTGGTGAAATTAAGTAAAATTTTGAATTTCACACTTGTAAAATTAGGCCAAAGGATAAAATTCTTGTTGTTTGTTAGATTACGTGAAATAGCAAAATTACCACTTATGAAATTAGGGCAAGTGTAAAATTCCCCATGGGTGTGCAGTTAAGATAACTAGACCTAAAATCCCTCTACTTCTAAAATTAAAGTAGGTGGTAAAATTCCCTATTATGAAATTAGGGCATGTAGTAAAATACCAACTATTGTTGCAATAAAGGTAAAATTTTACTATTATGGAAATGATTTGTAAGTTTTTTTAATTTTACAAAATTTTGGAATGGCGCTTTTTAAAAAGTCACAACCCAATCAATTAGCTTTTCCACTCTTTGTCTATGCCATTTCTTCCAAACTCTATTTCAAGGTACATCACCCTACAAATCAAATTAATTTTAAAGTGGGAAAGATTCCATTAAGTACAATTTTTATACACATGCTTGAATCATTAAATTGGTCTTGTTTCATTTTCATAAATCCATGAGTGCTTTATGTAAAGAGCAATTAAATTCTGAACATACCCATTCACAATCTTGTATTTATTTCTAAAACCAATCACATTGATGGTAACAAAATTAAGAAAAATAAAATAGTTGAGAAACCAAACCATCCAAATATGTTTTGAAGATACAAATTTATTCTATGTTTTGAATGACAAAGACCTCTATTTTATTGTACAACTATTTGAATTAAAAAAGGAAAAGAGAAATTAAATTTTGAACATTTACCCATTCGCAATCTTGTAAATTTTTAACATTTACCCATTCGCAATCTTGTAAATTTTTAAAACCAATCACACTACTGAAGAAATTCAGAAAAATAAAATAGTTGAGAAAATAAACCATCCAACTATTTTTTGAAGATACAAATTTTTACTCTATTTTGAAGGACAAAGACCTCTATTTTATTGTATAATTTTGTAACACCAGAGCTATATTTGAAGCTGGTTGGAGAGGCTTACAGATACTGAAGACTATTAAGCTTGCCAAGATCATCAAAAAGAGCTCCAAACAACCTCGTATTTCTTAGCTCCATACATTTTCAATAATAACATAGTAAATCTTAAACTTCATCACAACAAACCTTACATCTAAAACTTAAGGGAAAAATAAAAGAAAGTTACGAAATATTCCATGAAGCTTAAAATCTTGTCATGTCGTTCTATTGATCATAGGTAATATGAAACCACATACATGGATTTACTATGGCTAGGTCCTAGCTTTGCAATAAAATCAAAGTATCATGCAAATTTCTTCGCAAAGCATTTAAAATGAAAGGCAAAAAATAATTTTTATTAAGCTAGAAAATTGACGTAGTGCAAAGGCGGGAGAATTTACAAAGGAGATGTCCAAGCCCCCATTAAAACATCCACACAATGGAATCACAATAGCAAAGAAAGATCTAATAACAATCTAAACTCTTTATTCATAAAATAATTGATCACATGCAATGTGTCAAGTTGTAAGGTCTTCCTGGTTACGGCCAATTACAAAGAAAGTAATAGTTTTGCAAGATCCCTCACAATCCAATTCAAAGTCTAACCCTAGTTATCTAGATTTGAAATGACACATCAATCTAGTAGAAAGATCTAGCAAGATCTAAACTTTTGCTCACAAGCCACCAAGAGATCTCCTTGTTCCTAAGGTCACAGCCACTAGCTTTGCTCACAAATTCACAACTTTAGATTCCTAACTTGAATCTCTTCTTCTCCTCACCCTTTTCTCCTCTACCCCAAACCTCCTTAAATACTACTTTAGCCAAAGGTTGGTTGGAAGAAAGAAATAAATCCTAAAACCACTCGGATAATAAAGACAAACAAATATACCTCAGGTCATCTTACAAATAATATTAAATGCACATAAGGTAAAGATCCAAGACCCAAATAGGTCCACACACATCCCCATAATCAATCCACATCATGATCACTCACTATACAAATTAAATGTATCAATTCAATCAATCAAACTTGTAAGAACTCTATTTGGCAAGCCAAACTACCGAGTGTTAGCAAAACTACCAAGAAAGTTAGGCATCACTAAGCACAGGTCCTGCTAAGCACCAGAAGCTTTACCACATCCCTTTAGTGATTGAACCCCTCAGTCAACACTACAACTGAGAAACACTTCTATAACCAAGTTCTCCAACACTAAGGTCAAAACACTCCAACATGTAGGATTGCTAACTACCCCAGGATGCTCCTGCATCAAACACCCCCGGTGGGAAAAGATGTTCCTAAAGGCAGGAACAACATCTTACAAGATTCAACACATAAACCCTAAGTAGGTGTCAGATATTGCTAATGCATGAGGATGTGATTGAGACATTTAATATGTTTAATCACTATGTTACTAAATGAGCATTCATACTATTGTCATCTATGTTTTGTCACTGACATCAACATATGTTTCTCTAAGGAGATCAGGTTGGTTACCATAGTGTATGGACACTGTACGGATACTTTAGATGCTGCGAAGACTGGAGAGAGTTAAGGAAGGTGTTGTGATCTTATATCCAAGATTGCATCATGTAATGTTTCATAATGGATGAGTTACATAAGTTTTCATGAAGACTGGTCACTGGACTATGACAGTGAGACATGCCAGAGTTATTGTATGTGTTTTTGGTATATCTTCCTGATGATATGGATTTAAGGTATGTGAGCTTGAGGGATGATAGACAGGGTACTGAAGGATTTTCATTGGTCAATGCAAGTTATAGAATTCTTGGTGATGTCATTTGTGGCGTGTGCTCTAGAGAAGACTTATTTGGAAGTTGACTTAGGAGATATAGCATGCATTTTGTTTTGCAAATGTAAATTAACAATGTCGGTCCTTAATTGTTGTAATGAAATCATAGTATACCTTTTTTAGATGCCCTGTATATCTTAGAAAGGGTTTATGTAGTTATTTTTAATTAGAAAAGGCTTAAGAGATGACCGGCCTGATCATGAGAATTGTACAAGTTATAAATGTAAGGTCTTTTCTTTGGAAAAGATATGGATGAGAAAAAGAAGATATAAAGAGGTGGTGAAAGCTGTGAGCTTGTATCTACTATATGTAGAGTAAAGGTTTACTAGTGTACTTCATTGGAAGTAATCAAGCAAAGATAGTTGCTACCAAAATAGTTCAAAAGGACTATGTATTTACTCATATACATTTGTTTTGTGAATAGTGATTTCTAAAGGTGGATTTAATCTTCTTTGGGTAGTGATCCCTCCCTTTCTTCTTGACTCCTAATAGGGTCTATCCTCTAACAACCTAGACTATGTACTATAATGTTTGAATAAGCTCCTAACATGGCTAAATCTTCTAACAAGGATACTATACTCTTAGTACATATTTTGTGGGTTCTAATTCCCACTAGGGTTTTTACCTTTAACAAGGTTTCCCTGAGACCAAAATATTTTGTTATTATGTTGACATTCATTATGTTCATTAGATCTGGTATTGTTGTTACTTAAAGGTTAAAGTTTAATAATCTTCTATACAACTGATTTTCCCCCCCTCTCAGTTGTATTGTGGACTATTATTCCTAACAATTGGTAACAGAGCTTGTGGTCCTTAGAGATAAAGCTTAATAGCTTGAGGTGATCTTGGACATGGCACTCTATCGGAAGGATGGTTCAAAATTTGATCTTGAAATCTTTGACAGTTGGAAGAACAATATGCAAACTTATTTTCTATATTTGGGAATTGACTATTGGTTGATCACAAAGAATAAGGTGGCTATAAAGACTGAGAGTGATTTGGCATCAACTTCTAATGATGAAAAGAAGGTATTCTCATACAACATAGTCTCAAGGGAAGAACTAATAAGCATACTATCTGAAGGTGAGTTTACTGAAGTTAAGGACTTGGATTTGGCATATGATATTTGGAGAAGATTGGAATCTTTATATAAAGGAGACAAATATACCAAGCAAGTGAACTCACAAAACTAGAAAACTAAGATGGAGAAGCTACAAATGAAGGATGATAAAAGCATTAGGGCTTATGTTTAAAGGGTTATAGAAGTTGTGGTTGGAATCAAAAATTATGGAGACACTTATGATGAAGAAGAAGTTGGTGCGAAGATCCTTAGATCATTAACACATGTACACAAGTTCAAGGCTATGTATATTCAAGAAACTATACCCTTAACACTGAACTTTACAGAGAGATGTTGATTGCAAAGCTAACTATCTTTGAGGCTGATAAAATGGGAGATTCGATACCTAACATGGAATCTACATTCAAGACATCTACACACAATAAAATGTCTGCACTTCCAAACACTAGCAGTGAAGACCTAAGAGAAGAACTTGGTGAGTATGCTTAGGAATGGGAACAGATAATGAAATCTTAGGAAAGATAGATGGATGAAATTGTTGTACTGGTTTCTAGAAGAGAAAAGAGAAGTAAGGGAAAATTTGAAGACAAGTTACCCTTGAAATTTTTTTCATGTAATAAGGTAGGTCATTTTGCATCTAGATGTCCTACAAGAGTTCCTAAGTATAAACTTAATTTTTCCAAGCTTAAAAGGGATAAAGAATGTTATTATGCTACTAAAGGAATTTATGATGATGATGATTTAGATTATGAAGAGATTGGATTTGTTGCGGTTAGAGATGAACTAGTGCATGCAGAAAAGGATTTAGTATCTCATGTTGACAAGAAAATTGAATCGATTATAGACAGTGGTTGTTCACATCATATGACTGGAGATAGGAATAATTTTTTTAAATTAGTGAAGTATGATGGTGGTGTTGTGAGATTCAGAGACAATCTTCCTAAATGTATGATAGGAGTAGGATCTATTATGTTGGATGGAAAAACTAATACAGACAATGTACTTCTTGTTGAAGGACTAAAACATAACTTTTTGAGTGTTGGACAACTAATGGATAAAGAGTTTCAATTAAGTTTTGTTAATGGTAAATGTTTTATCAGAAGTAAGGCAAGTAAGGTGATAGCAATTGGTACTAAATCTAGAGGTAATGTATTTGAATTAAATGAATTTGGAGCCTCTTGTTTTGTTGCAAAGGTAGATGATATTTGTCAATGGCATAGAATATTTTTTTATGTTAATTTTGATAACATTGTGAAAGCAAGTATGGCTAATGCAATAAGAGATTTTCCAAAGATTGTGAAACCATCTAACACTGTATGTAGAGAATGTGTTATGGGAAAACAATTTAGAAGGAGTTACAAAAGTAAAGCATTTACATCAAAAGGAAAGTTAGATTTGGTACATACAGATATATGTGGACCTACAAGGACAAGATTACACTATGGTGAAAGATATTTCATACTTTTTGTTGATGATTTTTCTAGAATGATATGGGTTACTTATTTGAAGGAAAAATCACAAGAATTTGATAAATTCAAGTTGTTCAAAGAAAAAGTAGAGAATGAATCAGGTTTAAAGATTAAGTGTCTAAGATCAGACAGAGGTGGAGATTTTACTTTAGAATTATTAAATTCATATTGCGAAGAGCATGCAATAAAGAGACAAAAATCTGCTCCTAGGACTCCTCAAGGAATGGGATAGCAAAGCATAGGAACATGACTATACTTGATGTCGTTGGGACAATGTTGCTTGAAGGAAGTGTATCTCATGTACATTGGAGAGATGTTATTGGGACAACATTGTACACATTGAACAAAATTCAAATTAGAGAAGGTACAAGTAAGAGTCCTTATGAATTATGGTTTGATCATACTCCTACTATAAAATACTTTAGAATATTTGGTAGTAAGTGTTATATCAAGAGAGATGATGAGATAGGGAAGTTTGATGCTAGAAGTGATGAAGGAATTTTTCTTGGTTACTCTACCAAGAGCAAGGCCTACAAATGTTTCAATCTGAGATTAAGAAAGATGATTGAAAGTAACAATGTGAGGACAAATGAGAAGTTCTAGATACAAGAAAGAATGTATGACAGTAATCAAATTATAGAGATCAAAGATGCTACTGCTGCTACAGAAGAAGAAGAACTTGTTGAGACATAATGTGAAAAAGGGACTTGTGGTGTTGACACAAGTGAGGCTATTGATGTTCCTAATACTCTGAGGTATGTAAAGAATAATCATCCTGAAAATCAAATTATTGGTGATTCTAATCAAGGAGTAATGACTAGATCAAAGGTTAGAGAAGAAATTTGTTTGATTTTTCAAGTTGAACCAAAGACTACAGATGAAGCATGTAGAGATGAATCTTGGATAAAATCTATGAAGGAAGAGTTAGATCAAATAAAGAAGAATAACACTTGAGAATTGGTTCCTAGACCTAAAAATAAAAATGTAATAGGAACAAAATGGGTTTTCAAAAACTAAATGAATGAAGAAGGAACTATTGTAAGAAACAAAACAAGACTGGTATGTAAGGGATACTCATAGAAAGAAGGCACAGACTCTAAAGAAACATTTTCTCATATTTCTAGAATAGAGGTAGTAATAATATTCTTGGCTTATGCTGCACATAAAAACTTCAAGGTGTATCAGATCGATGTGAAGTCTGCATTCTTGAATGGGGATCTTAAAGAAGAAGTACACATAGAACAACTTGATGGATTTCCTCTATGCAAAGATGGAGACATGGTATGCAAGTTGAAGAAAGCTATGTATGGGCTAAAGTAAGCTCCAAGGGCTTGGTATGCAAGGTTAGACAAGTATTTACTTTGGCTTGGATTCAGAAAAGGTAATGCTTACAGTAATTTGTATTTAAGAACTAGTGAAGATGGAATCTTGATAATAGAAGTCTTTGTTGATGATATTATCTTTGGAGGTAATGATGATCTATGTAAGAAATTTTCTAAGGAAATGGAAAGTTAATTTGAGATGTCCATGATAGGTGAAATGAAATTCTTTTTAGGACTACAAATAAATCAGAGCAAAGATAGCATCTTCATTTCTCAGACTAAGTATCTTAAAGAATTATTGCAGAAGTTTGGAATGGAAGACTATAAACTAGTAGGAACACCAATGGTGACCAGTAATAAGCTATCATGTAATGATGAATCTCAATGTGTATTCTAGACCAAGTATAGATCAATGGTTGGAGGATTGCAATATCTGACTCATACCAGACCAGATATTGCTAATGCTATTGGAATTGTGGCTAGATATCAGGCAGAACCAAAGGAGACACATCTAGATGTTATAAAAAGGATATTCAAATATCTAAAAGGGACAATTAAATATATGGGTTGTGGTATGATAAGAAAGATAGTTTTGAACTTCGTGCTTATACTAATGTTGATTGGGTAGGAAGCATTGATGACGAAAAGATTACTAGTGGTGGTGCATTTTTTCTTGGGAGAAAGTTGGTTTATTGGCTAAGTAAGAAACAAGATTGTATAGCATAATCTACTATTGAATCGGAGTATGTTGTTGTTGTTGTTAAGTACACTCAAATTGTTTGGATGAAACAAATGCTGAAGGACATAGGACTAACTTTTGATGAGCCTATGGTTATCCATTGTGATAACACTAGTATAGTGAATATGTTAAAGAATCTGGTGATGCACTCTAAAACTAAACATATTTCTATCAAATATCACTTCTTGAGAGACAAGGTGGCATAGAAGGAAATTAAACTAGAATATATTAGTACAAAAGAGAAGATTGTAGACATCTTCACAAAGCCACTGCCAAAAGATACGTTTGAATATCTCAAAGGTATACTAGGGGTTCAGGCCCCTCCTAGTCAAAATTAAATGATGTAGAGATGCATTAGTCCAGAGGTTTTCATAGTCTTATCATAATCTAGATTGGATGTAGGGATCTACTCCTCAGGGGGAGTGATCATGAAAGAAAGATGTTGGAAAGTAGTTGATGGCTCATGGAACCCTTTTCCATTGTTGTCAAAGGGGGAGTGTTGCTATGATAAAATCCCTACTGTATGGAGAGATTGTTTGGTTGTAGAACTTTGGATTAATATAACTTTGGGATGATGGATTTTCCCATATGTTGACATTAATGCGAAAGGGGGAGATTTTTGGATATTGCTAATACATGAGGAGGTGATTGAGACATTTAAAATATTTAATCACTATGTTACTAAATGGGCACTCATAATGTTGTCATCTACATCTTTTCACTAATATCAACATATGTTTATGTGAGGAGATCAGGCTGGTTACCATAGTGTTCAGACATTGTATGGATGCTTCAAATGCTGTGAAGATAGAGGAGAGTTTAGGAAGGTTTTGTGATATTATATACAAGATCTCATCCTGTAATGTTTCATATTGGATAAGTTACATATATTTTTGTGAAGATTGGTCACTAGACTGTGACCGTGAGAAATGCCAGAGTTAGTCTCTGTGTTTCTAGTATATCTTTCTGATGATATGGATTCAGAGTATGCAAGCTTGAGGGATGACATACAAGTTACTGAAGGATGTTCATTATTCAGGGCAAGGTACAAAATACTTGGTTACATCATCCATGGTGTGTGTTCTGGAGAAGACTTATTTGGAAGCTGACTTGGGAGATGTAGCATGTATTTTGTTTTGAAAATGTAAATTAAGGATGTCAATCCTTAATTGTTGTAATGAAAATATTGTATACTTTTTTTATATGTCATGTGTATCATAGAAAGGTTTTATGTAGTTATTTCTAATTAGAAAAGGCTTAAGAGCCGACTTGATCCTGAGAATTGTACAAGGTATAAATGTAAGGTCTTTTCTTTGGAAAAGATATGGATGAAAAAAAGAAGACAAAGATGTGAGCTTGTGTCTATTGTATGTAGAGAAAAGGTATACTAGTTTACTTCATTGGAATTGGTCAAGCAAAGATAGTTGCTACCGAAATAGTTCAAAAGGATTGTGTATTTCCTCATATACATTTGTGTTGTGAACAATGAGTTCTAAAGGTGGATGTAACCTTATTTGGGGAATGAGCCTTAGGTAGTGAGCCCTCCCTTTCTTCTTAACTCCTAACAAGATTTTTCCTCTAACAAGGACTATGTATTGTAATGTTTTAATAAGCTCCTAACAAGGCTAAATCTTCTAAAAAGGATACTATACTCTCAGTACATCATTTTTGGGTGCTAATTCTCACTGGGGTTTTTACCTTTAACAGGATTTCCCCAAGACCAAAATATTGTGTTATTGTGTTGGCATTAATTATGTTCATTGGATCTGGTATTGTTGCTACTTAAAGGATAAATTTTAATAATCTTCTATACAACTGATTCACCTTCCCTCTTAGTTGTATTGTGGACTTTTATTCCTAACAATTGGTATCAAAGCTTGTGGTCCTCAGAGAGAAATCTTAACAACTTGAGGTGATCTTGGAGGTGGCACTCTATTAGAAAGATGGTCCAAAATTTGATCCTAAAAACTTTGGCAGTTGGAAGAACAAGGTGTGAACTCATTTGCTATGTTTGGGTATCGACTATTGGTTGATCACAAAGAACAAGGTGGCTATAAATACTGAGAGTGATTTGGCATCAGCTTCTGATGATGAAAAGGTATTCTCATACAACATGGTCATAAGAGAAGCACTAATAAGCATACTATCTAAATGTGAGTTTACTAAAGTTAAGGACTTGGATTCAACATATGAGATTTGGAGAAGATTGGAAGCTTTATATGAAGGAGACAAATATACCAAGCAAGGGAAGTTACATAATTGGAAAACTAATATGGAGAAGTTGCAAATGAAGGATGATGAAAGCATTAGGGCTTATGTTCAATGGGTTACAGAAGTTGTGATTGGAATCAGAAATTGTGGAGGCACTTATGATGAATAAGAAGATGTTGTGAAGATCCTTAAATCATTAACACCTGTATACAAGTTCAAGGCTATGTCTACTCAAGAAACTATACCCTTAACACCGAACTTCAATAGAGAGATATTGATTGCAAAGCTAACTACCTTTGAGGCTACTAAAATGGGAGATTTGGCACCTAAAGTAGAATATTCATTTAAGGCATCTGCGCACAAGAAAATTTCTACACTTCCAAGCACCAACAGTGAAGACCTAGGAGAAGAACTTGGTGAGTATGATGAGGAGTGGGAATAGATAATGGAAGAGGAAAGAAATATGGATGAACTTATTGAATTGATTGCTAGAAGAGAAAAGAGAGGTAAGGGAAAATTTGAAGGCAAGTTACCCTTGAAATATTTTTCATGCGATAAGGTAGGTCATTTTGCATCTAGATGTCCTACAAGAGTTCCTAAGTACAAACCTAATTTTTCCAAGCTTAAAAAGGATAAAGAATGTTATTATGATAGTGAAGGAATTTATGATTATGATGATTTAGATTATAAAGATATTGGATTTGTTTCTATTAGAGATGAGCTAGTGCATGAAGAAAAGGCTTTAGTATCTCATGTTGACAAGAAAATTGAATAGATTATAGACAATGGTTGTTCACATCCTATGACTAGAGATGGGAACAAGTTTGTTAAATTAGTGAAGTATGATGGTGGTGTTGTGATATTTGGAGACAATCTTCCTAAACATATCATAGGAGTAGGATCTATTACGTTGGATGGAAAAACTAATACATACAATGTAGTGCTTATTGAAGGACTGAAACATAACTTGTTGAGTGTTGGACAACTAATGGATAAAGATTTTCAATTAAGTTTTGTTAATGGTAAATGTTTTATCAAAAGTAAGGCAGTTAAGGTGATACCAACTGGTACTAAATCTAGAGGTAATGTATTTAAATTAAATACATCTGGAGCCTCTTGTTTTGTTGCAAAGGTAGATGACATTTGGTAATGGCATAGAAGATTTTGTCATGTTAATTTTGATAACATTGTGAAAGCATGGCTAATGCAGTAAGAAATTTGATGAAGATTGTGAAACCATCTAACACTATATGCAGAGAATGTGTTATGGGAAAACAAACTAGAAGAATTTGATGGCTCATGGCACCCTTTGCCATTGTTGTCAAAGGGGGAGTGGTGCTATGAGAAAATCCCTACTATATGGGGAGATTGTTTGGTTGTAGAACTTTGGATTGATATAACTTTGGGATGATGGATTTTCCCATATGTTGACATCAATGCCAAAGGGGGAGATTGTTGGATATTGTTAATACATGAGGAGGTGATTGAGATATTTAATATGTTTAATCACTACACTACTAAATGGGCACTCATATTGTTTCCATCTATGTTTTGTCACTGATTTCAACATATGTTTTTGTGAGGTGGTCATGTGGGTTACCATAGTATATAGACACTATAGGAATGTTTTAGATGCTGCAAAGATAGAAGAGAGTTAAAGAAGGTAATGTGATCTTATATCCAAGATTGCATCATGTAATGTTTCATATTGGATGAGTTACATATGTTTAGGTGAAGACTAGTCACTAGACTGTGACAGTGACAATTGTCAGAGGTATTCTCTGTATTTTTGGTATATCTTCCAGATGATATGGATTTAGGATATGTGAGCTTGAGGGATGAAAAACAAGGTACTGAATGATTTTCATTGGTCAGTGCAAGTTAAAGAATGTTTGGTAACTTCATCTATGGCGTGTGTTCTATTAGGGATTTTTCTTGTGGGATCAAACTTGGCAATGATTGGGCTTGATTCTCAGTTAAAAAGGACTCCAAGTTTGCAAGAAAAGCCTAATTGATGAGGATTGGATAAGATCCTCCTTCTGCTTTGAGCTCCATAGGACTCAGGTGAGTATTGCCTATGAATAAGTTACTATATTTCAAGTAAGCTTCTAAATAGTGGATTAGGTCTTCACTGTTATGCTATTGTGTTAGTCAAAACTACTTCAATGAAAGATGATTCTATAAATAGATAAGAACAACCTATTACAAAATATGCCAAAGGAAATTACAAATGTAACAGCAGGAATAGTGGGATAAGGATATGGATCCTTCTTCTTTTTGTGAGTACAACTCAAGGAAGGTTAACCTTTCATTTGATTCACTCTTCAAGGAATCAACAGACTAAAACTATATCACTTAGATATAGTCCTTTCATAATATTCATGAACTTAGAAACTGAAATGTATTGGTAATGATAAATTGGTGCTTGATGATTTAATAAAGGTTGCCTAGCTAACCCTAACCAGTGCCCATTCTTGGGCTAAGAGTTAGAAGATATAATCAACAGGTCACAAATCAAGTGAAATACTACAAAATGCCTTACAAACTGAATGTAATCCAGATAGAGTGCCTTACAAACTATCTTCTCACTTCTATATTGTTCAATGAAATCCTTCAATAATGTCAGCTCTCTAAAACTATTTATGAAATTTAATTCTCTCCTTGAGAGAAACTCACAAATAATCAAACAAACTACCTTGTAGTTGGTATGTTTTCAATTGCCTTACAAATAAAACATACAAGAGCCAGAGCAAAAATGCAAATAGATAGAACAACAAAGAATAGGAACTACACTATATTTCATTGAAATGATTATGCTTCAGTACATTAATAATAGGAAGCTCAGGAAGCTCAAAGCATAGACACGATTAAGAAATTTTCTTTACAGGGAAACATTCAAAAACATTTGGAAACCTGCTACAAAGTCTCTAAGAGAAGGGGAAGAACACAATCTGAAACCCCAAAAAGGCAGAAGACCAGATAGGGACCAGGAACCCCAAAAATAGAGAAAAGAAGATAATAAATAGCAGAAGGAGAAACCCTAAAATCTGCACTTGACCAACACCTATCCATTCTGCAATTTGATCTCACTGTCTTTTCTCTCCCCTGAAAACTAATATCCTCGAGCACCTTCAAACAAAATCTGATTTCTTTTTGTCTTTTCAAAACTCTGGCCTTATCCTCATCCTCTGCTAAAAATATGATTCACTCCTCTACCGGATCTGCAACTTCAAACATTAAAATATCTCCCAAAATTTGATTGTGGATTAAAAAGCCCTTACTACTCTCAACAACTTGATCTGATCTGATTTCCTCCACTGCCATCATGTCTGTCGTCTTCTACCATTTTTGAAAAGATATTATACTGCTATATTTGGACAAAAAATGGATCTCCCAGGCATTTTTCCATGAGCAGCTCTGTCATTGAAATTTTTGGATTTATCCCTAAGTCTGAACTTTATAACTTTTTAAATCTTTTATTTCTAGCTTTTATGCTCAGACTTCACTAGATTTCTCCACTTGTCACCATTTCATTGGATGCTTAGACAAACTCACTTTTAATCCTGCTCATCTAGAGATTTGGAGACTACCTTAGTCTCCAAAGCTCTGAAACTATCTCTTAACCATGGTTACTTTCAGAGACCTGGAGAATCTCCTTAGTCTCTCAATCTCCAAATTGATTTCTTAACTATAGTTAAATCAAGAGACCTCACAATAAGCCCTAGTCTCCAAGTCTCTAGATCTTCATTCGACAACCTAGCAACTAAGGCCATCTCACAATCTCTGAATCCTCTACCTCTAACTATTAATATTAAGAGATCTCGCGACTGGGCTAGTCGCTGAATCTCCAATTCATTTGCCTCTAACTACTAACATTATGAGATTGGGTGACTACAGGTCTCTGGGTCTCTGAATAAGTGGCCTCTAACCACTAGCATCTCACAACTAGGTGACTAGTGGTTATATCTGAATTGCGGCAGTTTTCTCTCCTCATGGTTTGCAAAAAAAAATTATCTTGGGCCTGTCGGCATGAAAATCAAGGCAACGGCACAAGCTGGCATGAGAAAAGCCTCCTCCAACCTTCAATCTATTTTATCTCATGTGTGGATTTGGTTATATGCATTTGAAATGTTAGTCTCGGCATCGATGTGGGACTAAATACCTCAAGGTTTTAAAGCCTTCACATTTCCAGTGCCAAAATTTAGGGGGGCCCACCACGCACTATATAGCTCCAATAGAGAGGCCCAACAAATGGCCTCTTGGTTCTTTCTTCAAATCTTACTCTTTGTGTTTTAGTATATAAATACTAAAAATAATCAAAACCCCATGCATGTGGGATAACTTCTCTGTGCATTTTTCAAGCTCCTTGAAAGCTTCTTCTAGATCTTATTGGCACGCACCAGTAACACTTAAAATGAGTAGCTCCCAAATTTTTTAATACAAGTCTAGTGATTTGAGACGCTGCATCCATTGCATATCACCAAGGCCAATCACAGTCCTTCTACATAATGCGTATCTTCACCAGACATCAGTGCACTACCATCCAAAGGAAACAAAACACCAGTCATTTGTCTCAACAATGTACTCTTTCCAGCTCCATTTAGACCAACCAATGCTACCCGTGAATCTTGATTAACTCAAAAAAATCAACACTTATGTTCTTCATTTAGTGCGCTTACTACCTTGTATGCTCACACAACTCCTTGCATGAGGCATGCTTACGCTGGAAGCCCCTTTCTTTGTTTTATACTGCCTTCCTCTCAATGCAAGTCATTACTTACACTGGCTGCTTACGCAGCATCTCTTCATACTACTGGTGTTTAAATAACCTTTGACTTGTGCTGGCTTGTTTCCATTAATGTGCTGGTAGCCATCTTTACTTGTGTGAGTGCCTCTTCTCTATTCACCCAGCCTTTGGACATTGCCTTGTCCAAATTGGCAAGCCTCTTGTTGGCTCACGCACTCTCCACATTATTATCTTGTTTGTGAGCTGCCCCCTTTAAATTGGTTTACTACAAATGGTCATTGTTCTTACTACCTGTATATATACCCCAACACATGCATCACACATATGTTTTAAAATATGTTTGAAAATGTTGGCTTTTACCAAGTCTCATTTCCTTCATTTTGGCATTTTCTTACACTAACCCACAATTTATTTGGCACATGCCCCTTCACAAAGAAAGTACGCATAGCCTGGTTTGGAGCATATACCATTGTGCTTGGCTATGGCATTATGGAGTGTCCATACCTCCTTTGTTCACCTTGATGTATACATAAGATAAAATAAAATAAAAACTCTCCAAACTCCTATGCACTAGCATGTTAATTCCTTTAAAACCAATGCATAGTCCATATTTGGCCATTTTACAATGCTTCTTTGGCTTTGTGACAACCACACACTCCTTTCAATATATCATTATCTACAAATTTTAGTGAGCAGCCTTTACATGCTTGGTTTCATATGCTACCTATTTGTTGATTGGCACAAAACTTGCCTAAATTCATCTGGCAACTTCCACATAAGATAAACTCAAATTTGCTTGTGCGCCCAAATTTTCAAAATCTGATTTTGAAATTCATGGATTAATGAATCTAGTTAAAGAAATAATAATAGAAGTTTGCAATGTACTAGCAACCCCTAATTCCTCCAATTGTCTGGCAAGATTCATAATTTCCAATCCCTTGTTCATCAATTTAGTTATTTACTGGCTTTGCAAAATGACTCAAAGCTCATACACATACATGGTCTTTTTCAATGCATTATGTCTACCCAATTAATACTTGTCTCTAGCACCCAACAGAATTCAACTTTAAAATAATGAAGCAGGTTGGACCCCAAACGAGTCCGACTAAATTTTTTTTGAATTCAAACACCTGGATATCAAAAATATTACCGAGATGACTGACATTTGCAACTGGATCCAATCTGGATAACCGGAAACTTTTTAAAACCTTTTTAATACTTCACCAACCGACAAACTTTAATAAATTGCCTCCAATCGCCTTTTAAAAATGCTGCTCAAAACTAATCATTGGAAGCTAAAACTTGGTGAGTATGGTCTTTGTAGCATAGATAATCACCTTGTTACATGGATTCATCTAGAAATGAATGAGGGGAGATATTTTAAAAGTTGGAATCACCTGTTCAGAATTGCTGGCAAACACAAACTGAAATCACTGTAAACTGCCCTGGAAGAAGATAAACTAAAAATATTAAATGACGAGCTAAAGGCGAACCATTGGCTCTGGCATAAGACTCATAAACAAGGAATGCAACACATCAACCCTCAACTAGAGACAACCTTCTGACAGAAAACTACAAATTTTCAAAAATAGCTACTTTGTAAAGTTGTCCTATCCACACTTTTTATCAACATAAAGCACTTTTTGTCTGTTCTTGCAAACCTGTTAGACAGAAACCTCATGGCCAGAAACCTTGAGTGAAGAATAAAACTCACACATAAAAAAAGGCAATAATCAAATTTCTGGAAAGATAAACCAATCTTCCAGAAATAAACTTCAAAGTCATGCCTCCAGAAAGCAACTTCAAAAACTGACCAAATAGTCTCACAAGAACACACTACCATTGAGATCTTCAGGATCTGGCAACTTGGGAAAAGATTCACCCCCATACAAGGTACATGGATCCATAATAAACTCACCCAAAAGATCAAGTGGTGGATAACAATCAAACACCAAAGTCAGTCTGTCAAACCTATTCAGGAATAAAACAGTGAAAATCATAGAAATCTGATTTGGAATTGGCCTGGAAAAGTAATCAGATGGATTGGTAGAGACCTCCAAATTATCTGGCAAGTAGTCTTCCAAGTCTACGATATGGAACAACAATCAATTATCCTTGACCATAAATAGGGTGCAAATTACCGAGCCTCAAAGTAAGCCACTTAGGATTTTGAACAATGTGGACTTGCATAAATCCAACAATCTGCAAATTAAATGGCTCTGACAAAGTGACTGAACGGGCACATGGGGAGCTGAAAATTGGCATAGACATTCTCTCCCATGCCTATAGTATGATGCAACAATTGAAACATTATGATCAACCACAGGGAAAAAGATGCAACCATCTGAAGTGGGCTTCCAACTAAACTATGCAACTGATCATCATCAGATTATTAGAAACTGCAAATGGAAATAGACTGGCAAAGTGGGCAAACGGATTCATCATGGCCTAAAAACTGAAACACAAGATGTATTTGACCACTAGAATACAATACAAAAGGAATTTTATCAATTGGGTCAAATGGTCAAAATTTATAATCAGTCAAACATAGCCACTCAGAAAACTGGGCAGAACAAAGAGGCAAGACAATTCTGGGAAGCCAACTTTGGGGGATTCAAAAACCTATCAAACAAACTTGAAATGGCTTGAGCTTTGAAACATGAGCTCTCTAATATACATTCCAAACATTTCCAAAGTGGTGAGCCAAGAAACCTAACATGACACAAGATATTCAAATGCAAACTAGGCCTGGTATAGTGATTTGACACTTAGACAAAAGTGTAGATCTAAGCGAACACCTCAAAATGGCTACTCCCTCAATATGTCAAATTTGAAATTTAGGAGCTAGAACCCACTTCATATGTCATATGAAAGGTGTTGAACCTATTACCCAAGTTTTACCTCATGAAAATCATCAGGTTGTCTTTTATGAGCATACCAATTAGGCCTTCTCACAAAATTTTAGGAGTACCTACTTTGCCTTATAGAAAATTCTCAATTGGTCACTCCAAATTTGTGCCAAATTTTGAGAGCACCAACATGTTCTAGATAAGACTTATTTGGAAGCCAACTTGGGAGATGTAGCGTGCATTTTGTTTTGCAAATATAAATTAAGGATGTTGGTCCTTAATTGTTGTAATGAAATCATTGTATACTTGTTTTTAGATACCGTGTGTATCTTAGAAAGGGTATATGTAGTGATTTTTTATTAGAAAAGGTTTAAGAGCTTACCTGATCATGAGAATTGTACAAGGTATAAATGTAAGGTCTTTTCTTTGGAAAAGATATGGATGAGAAAAAGAAGATATAAAGAGGTGGTGAAAGTTGCGAGCTTGTGTCTGTTGTATGTAGAGCAGAGGTTTACTGGTGTGCTTCATTGGAACTAATCAATCAAAGATAGTTGTTGCCAAAATAGTTCAAAAGGATTGTGTATTTCCTCATATATACTTGTGTTGCAAACAATGAGTTTTGAAGGTGGATTTAACCTTCTTTGGGCAGTGAGCCCTCCCTTTCTTCTTGACTCCTAACAGGGTTTGTCCTCTAACAAGGACTATGTACTATTATGTTTGAATTATCTTGTAACAGGGCTAAATCTTCTAACAAGGATACTATACTCCCATTACATCATTTGTGGGTTCTAATTCCCACCGTGGTTTTAACCTTTAACAGGGTTTCCCTAAGACCAAAATATTGTGTTACTATGTTGTCATTCATTGTGTTCATTGGATCTAGTATTGTTGTTACTTAAAGGTTAAATTTTAATAATCTTCTATACAACTGATTCACCCCCCCTCTCAGTTGTCTAACTAACCAACAAATTCACAACTTCATATTCCTAAGTTGAATATGTTCTCCTCCTCTCCCTTTTCTCATCTACCCTAGACCTCCTTAAATACTACTTTAGCCATAGGTTGGTTGGAAGAAATAAATAAATCCTAAACCCATTTAGCTACTAAAGAGAAACAAATATTCCTCAATTCATCTTACAAATAATATTAAATGCACATAAGATAAAGATCCAAGACCCAAATAGGTCCACACACATCCCCACAATAGATCCACATCACTATCATGTGCTATACACATTAAATGTATCGAGTGCATCGATCAAATCTGCAAGAACTCTATTTAGCAAGACAAACTATCGAGTGTCAGCAAAACTACTGAGTAGGCCAAGCATCACCGAGCAAGCATGTTGACCAAGTTCCACAAGCATCACCAAATACAGGTTTTGCTTAGCACTAGAAGCTTTACCAAGCTCCTTCAATGACCAAGTCCCTTCAGTGAACAAGCCCCTCAATCAACACTACAACTAAGCAACACTTCTCCAATCAAGTTCTCCAACACTAAGGTCAAAACACTCCAACATGAAGGATTTTTAACTACCCCAAGATGCTCCTACATCACAAACATATTCAAGTTGAAAGAGAAATGAATTGAAAAACCTATAGCAAAAGAAAATTATTATTAAGTGACATGCATTTAGATTTCCCATAATGGTTCACCTCATAGCATCATGCAAGAAATAATCAAATCTTAACCACCATTTGTAACCTGTAGACCATAGATGTCTTCATAACTCACAATCCAAGATTTTGTTTTCTTGCCAGAGACCTTGTCTACCAAAAACATGGTTGTAGTACATTATCTAGGGTTGATTTTTTTGAATTCTTTTCCACACAATTTCTCATTCCAATCAAATTCAACAAAAAATATTTTCATATAAAATTTTCATTAAAAAATATTACTCCTACATAGGACATTAATAAAATGTAATATTTTTAAAAAAATCCTTACATTTTAATATAATATTTGCATAAATTTAATCATTGTTTAATGGTTTAAGTTTTTTATATATTTCCAGCAGGAAGGAACTAATAAGCAAATCCAAAAATTACTTGACAATGTAAACTAACAAAAAGTAATAGGAGAAGGAAATAGATGTGTGCTTGGTATAGTAGGAGCTAAAAAACATTTGGTAAGCATTATAAATTCCTTTTGCATGAACCTATAATGTGGTATGAAGCCTAACATGATTCAAGACATTGTTCAAGCCAAAACAAAACACCTCCAACATAGAGTCTCCTGGTGAACCCATAACACATTGAATATTGGAGTATCTACCCATATTTTATCTCCTAATTAAATTATGTTATGGAGTATTGTGTACCACTATTTGATTGGATTATAAAAATTTATTTACTACTATCTAAATTGGGCCATGGATTTTAGAATAGATTTATGTATTGTGTAAAGTTATTAGGAATTTTGGTTCATGGGATCTATTGCAAATTTAAGAGCTTTCTAGGTTATTTTAATAGATAAAGTGGTATCGATTAGAGCCACTCCAAAAACCAAAAAATATTAGCACCAAAAATTGGACTACTAAGAGTTAGGCTACTATGAAAGCCAAAAGTAAATGGACCCAACAATGGGTAACATGACCCAATCACACATTAAAAAAGTTCAAGCATTTGTCTTTACATAAAATTTTAGGCTCTTTTTCTTGTGAATGATGCAAAACAACTAGGTATTTTCTACATATTTTCCTTACAATCCACTAGCTCCCAATTACTATGTCTCTAGTACTACTACTATTGCTAGCATAAATCTCTCCAAGCCAATATCAATTCAATTCTATGAAAACCAGTCAAATGTAAACTATGCATCATACAAGATAATACTAGCAAAAAAAGAAGGTAGTCCTTTGAGGTGCTAATATATTTGCCTTTGTAACCATCAATGTAAAAAGTTTCCTCTTTGGTAGGAAGCTATCCACCCTTTGGTATTGTGCAACAACTGTTACTTGTCTTTTTATCCCATGTCTATAAATCTTTTCACTTTAATATGTGTTGAATGTTTTCTCCTTAAATGGTTTGCATAGTAGTAGTGCTACAAAGTGTACAAAAATGTCTTCTTAAAAAAAAGTAAAATGGTAGTAGTTCATAAATGGATTAAGCATACTCTTGAGATGTTAATGGATTTATTAAACACCCAAGGAATGCTAGAAAGCCTGCTAAATGTGTGTTTCTACTGAACACCTAGAGTGTGGCGTAGACATGACATGGTGGTAGCTGAATAGAAAGTTTACTATGCTTGCACTTGATGAAAATCACTGCAAGGAGCAGTTAACCCAAAAATCCAAACCATTTTTTCTTTGTACATCCAAATTATTCTCCCTAAATGATATCCTTTCATCCCAGTTGATGTCATGAGTGATTGGGTTCACTACGCTTCAGGTGCATAAAAAATTCACAAATTTGGGTACAAAGATTCATAAATATAGTAGTTTCTATTGATATTGCTAGCACCCAGCAAGGACCCCACTAGGTCTAGACATAAACCAGGTACAAAATGGGAAGATAGATAGGATTTTCACTACCCTGAGGAAAAAACAACAAATAAAAAGGTTTTTTGCTTTCCTAGCATACAAACAAAATATGTCATAAATGGGAAAATAAAACATACGAGAAATTACAAAAAGAGAAGAAGAATGTGTCAAACTTCATACCTTGTTAACATCAATAGAATTCCCTATTTTTTTGAACATGTGATCTCCATAGCCTCCTGTACCGGGAAGAAAAAATGTGTTTTCAGAAATAAGTTTATTATTAATACATTTAATAACTGATTTTCATGATCTCCTGAACAATGGTGAGGATGAGCTATGGATAAATGTCTTTTACCACTTTTTTTCTTTTATTATGCCCTATCTCAGAAATCAAAATGAATGGAGGCTAAAGAACATTGCACATGGCTCACTTGCATGCCAAAAAAATATGCAACCATGCCAAGTGTTGATGCCATTTGTAGAAATGGGAACCTCAACACCCTCTACGAGAATGATAGCCTCAACACTTTGGTAGTTTCCCCCTCATTAAAAATCACACCAGCTATGCAGACCACCTACAAGAATGGTAACCCCAAGACCATCACTTATATTTTCACTTCTTCCCTTGCATTTAAACCTATGAAATTCTCTGATCTGGCTAGAATAAATGTGTCAATGTGCATAATGCATAGTTTGCTAGTAACAATCTATCATATTTTTCTTTAACGAAAGGAGAAAGAGATTGAAAGTGAACATTGCAGAAGGGAAATGAAACAATTTGATTGGTCGTGGAGAAGAAGATTAATTATTGGTTATGTGCTACCCCTCCACAAGAGTTATCTGCCACGGCAGGAACTAAAAATAACAAAGTATGCAGCTTACTATAAGAAGGAAATATATTCCAACTATTACTCTCAATAAATGAGCTAGTTAAAACACACAAAATTGAGCAACAAAATATTGAACTCTTCCATAATAATTTACCAATTTAGTAAAATCAATTATAGTATTCCTATGGATGAGTGAAAAGTGATATTTAAAACAAATGAAAGCAATTAATAATTGAAATTGAGAGAAAGAGAATCCAAATTATTTATTTTAAGTGATTGTAAAACATATATATCTATGCAAATCATGGGTTAAGTATTTTTCATACACTTTCCTCAACTGCTCCTTGAATGTATTATCATCTCTTTTGTTTACCTTATTTTTTTGCATGTTGTGTAAGTAATAGTCAATTTAATTGCTTCTATAGTTTATTCTACTTTGATTTAACTTGAGACTAATCTAAGGCATATCAATTACTTTTAATAGTTATTAAATTATTTGGCTTCTCTCTTGTAATGTGTCAATAATTAAAATATATATAATTAGTTACTATATTGATATTATAATATTATGTCACATTCAATTTTGAAGATTTTTTATTATGTTGAAAGCACAATTTAATTATATACTAATATTAGGAATAATTGACATCTTATTTTAGGTTTCATAGTTTGTAACATCATTTTGAGGTTTCCATCAATAGATTTGAATGTATATCTAGATACAGTGGACAATGAGAGATTGATTGACTCCTCATCCCCAAATTCATTCTAAACATATCTTCAACAAATATGGTCAACCATTAATGTTTGTATCAACAATTAGCCAACATGAACCAACACTAGGGCTAAGAGTTTCTATATAAATATACTCATGATAATTTTTAATCAAGATAGATTAGTAGAAATTATCTTCAGATTTTTATCCCATTACATAATATCATTTCAATTATGTTTGCTATAAATAGTGTGTCTACTTGTAATCAAATATCCATGATCTATGTTCATATTGAAACCCAATTTTAGTAGGTAACAATTCAATTGATTATGAATGAATAAATACTACATTATGATATTTCATTGATTATTATTGTGTGTATGTTTATTTGGGTATATGGTTTGGTAATCATTTATTGGATCCTCCACTTAGGACTATAGAAGGTAGTATCAAATCATAGTTTTGAATCCATGGTTGGGGATGAAGATTCTACTTGTAAACAAATTTTTGAACTTGAGTTGTCTATAAGAATCTTGTAAATAGGATGAAAACTATGAGGTAGTTTGTAGGAATGATAATAGATACATCAATAACATGAAGATAGTGTTGGCAGTGGACTAGCATCTCTCATGGGGTTCATGACATTGCTTAACTACCTCATGTGTCTTCTATAAGTCTAGTAGTTGTATCAGGCATTAACAGGTCAATCTTTTGGTGTAACGACAACCACTACTTGTAACAAGTGGTATCATAGATTGGTCATAGGTTCAAATCCATGCAGGCCACAGTGAGTGATGCTGGGAGGGATTGTTGGCAATGGGCCATTATCCCTCGTGGGGTTCACGACATGGCTTAACCGCCTCCTGTCTTCTATAAGTCTAGTGGTTGTATCAGGCATTGACAAGTCGATCTTTTGGTGCAACGACAACCACTGCTTGCAACAGATAGTTTGCACATGAAATTTAGATGTCTACATATACAATAAAATTTATTACTAATATATTTAGAAAGATGGAATACATAAAATGAAAAGAGAAAATTGAAATTTTTAGTAAATGGGTATGTGCAGGATCATGGTATACCAAACTATGGCCTTAAGTGGCAATGAAAAATCAGAAAATCAGGGTTAGTCAACTTGACATAAAAGGTTGAACATCTTATGAACCTTATGTGAAAAAGTTGTAAGAATAGAATCTATAGGAAATTGAATGTAGTTTCTAAACTACTAGCCCTTATTTGAATTTTTTTTAATCTAATTGTTCAAAATTTTAGATTTCAATGTAGTAATATGAAAATTTTAGGGAAAAGATAAAGAGTACGTGTATGTCTAACTACCTTAATCACAATCAAATGATGATATATTTTTCCAAGATTCTAGATATAAGTAGTAGACTCATGCTGGGATGTGATGCATAATTTTTTTGTAATTTTTTTGTCATATAAATAATTAATTATTAATTTTTTCCTACAACTTTTTCAGAATAAAAAAACTGTCGTGTCTAACCACCTTAACTAATTCAAAATTTTACAAAATTCAAAAAAAAAAAATTTCTTATAGTAGCTGAAGCATAGAATGTGATGCATGTTTCAGATTTGAAAAAGGTTAAACAGTTTGAAAGTTATAGTTGTTTTTCAATCAGTATGTCAATTATGACTTTAAAGATAACTCAATTAAAAAATAAGTAATAATTACTTACTAAACTCAAAATTTGACAACAATTATATTGATGGAGAGCTGATGATGTCTTTAAGAAACCTTTTTCGTTTCATCAATTTTGGCTGAAAAAAAAAGTTGTCAGCTACATGGTCAAACTCTAGGTATCAAGAACTATCTCCTAAAACACGCCTAAAGGGTTGACCACCCACATTTGATAATACCCAAGAAAATACCGGGCCTAATCAGATATTCGATAAAATCAAATATCTAAAATTTTCAAATATATGATAGTATTGGATATTTGAAACTTCCCGTCTATTTTCAAATTTCAATTGCACCTCTTTTTTCAAATACAAGTTTCATATTAAATTGTATTTTTGTTATGTTAATATTTATTATGTTGTGTATTTTTTTTAATTTTAAACTATATATTACAAATTATTTTTTAAAATATTAATATTAAATAATAATAGCATAGCATTAACATTATAACATAAATTTTTATATTAGTATGTAAATTATATTATTTGATATGCAAAATTGTTTTGAAAAAATACTTGCATAGTTGATTTGATGACAAATAATTTCAGCCCAAGTCCTCTTCAAAGTATCCAACACAGGATTTTTCTACAGACTCCTTGAAATTTCTGTGGTCTAACTATACTAAATAAGTAGATGTCAATGGACTTCCCCTCGATTGAATACAATCAATTGATTTTTTAAATCTTGAAAAGAAATTTCACACAGATGTAGAGCCACTATATGCTCATCATCTATTCTAGAAACTAACAGTGGCATAAAAATTGATGTAAGAACATTTAAGGTACGTTGTCCATAAAAAGGTATATGAAACCTTTAAATATACATTAAAGAATGGAGGTGAAGGCTCTAGACCTGAGAGAGAGAGAGAGAGAGAGAGAGAGAGAGAGAGAGAGAGAGAGAGAGAGAGAGAGAGAGAGAGAGAGAGAGAGAGAGAGAGAGATTTTGGGAAAATTTTGGTGGGAGATATTAGATATCGGATAATATTAGATATTTGATATTATCGAATATCTAATTCTTTTTACTAGTAAAAAGTAAAAACAATATTCTCTGGGTTCCTCCAAAGGCACATTTTTTTACAGAATTATGGGAGTCGAATTGCAGTGAATCACATTTTATCTCTAGGGAAGACAAAAATCTACTTTTTGGTTGGATTTTCTCTATTACCAAAGGTATTTGCATCACCATTTTGGTCTAACTATGGGGAGTAGTACTCATCAAAAGTGTAAACGAAAGATGAGACTCACAAAGCAAGATGTTGAAGTGTATAGAGAAATGGATAGGGTTTCCCATTAGAACAAGAGACAAGTTATGTTAAATATTAATGAAGATGTCAACATAGACCCACCTCTGAATGTGGTTTCAAGTGAAGAACATGAATTTGAAATAATTTCTAACAATAATATTGAAAATGAGAACGTAGGGATTGAAGATGAAAATGTAGGTTTTTAAAATGAACATGTAGATGTGGAAAATGGAAGTATGGACATTGACAATGACAATCCACCAATTGTATATGAAGGAATTGACAATCATAATGGTGCATAAGAACCAAATCAAGGTTACACATCTCCAAATTATATGAGAAATGAAGTCCCTTTGGAGGAAGAAAGAAAACCTTCAAAATTGAGACCTTCAAGTACAACTAAATGGTTACTTGAAATTGATGAGAACATAATGAGAAATTTTGATGGCAAGAGATCAAAAAGAATCATTCAGTTCTGGGTTTCAAAACTTTTTGATCAATTTTTTAGGCACAAGACGTTGGTTGAGCAATGTCAAATATTTGTGCAATTGTTAAAGATGTATAATATGAGACGTATACTAGTCAAATTGAAGATTAGTGTGAACAAGAAAAGGGAGTGGAATGCGATTATTGTGAGAAATATTTTTAGTGCTCTCAATTCCATTGTGAAGACTACCAAGGAAAAAGATTTGAGAGCTACTAGAAGGGTTATTACAACCTCCTTAGTAAGTCATCATTTGAGAAAGGCTCATTTGATGAGACAAACTTGTGTTGACTTGAATCTAAATAGTAAAACTTTCGATAGAGAACTTGCAAGAAGAGAAAGACTTGATGATCCTCTTCAAAATGATAGATGGGCTTATGGTGGGAAACTTTCACATTGTGATAAGAAGCTTACCGATGCTGTGAAGGATCAAATTCAACTATTTTAGCAATCTAACTCAAGAGTGTCACCAAATGTGAAGGATGTCTTGAAGTTGAGAATTTTCATTTGAGACCGCACCCTGCATCCCAAACATTATTTGGAGATGAGTCAAACATTGTTGTTCAAAAAAATTTGTGAGACACATCCAACATTAAAAATATCACAAAGAGCTTTTGAATCCCTAAAGCCTTTTTTTGTGTGCCTCTTAAGATTTGAAATACTTATTGTTGCAAATATCATGTGGAGTTTACAATGCACCATGAATTGTTATGATCCATTCATTCTACTTTGCATACTAGTGAAATGTTGGAGGAGTGTGGTGCAAGTGCTCATCCAAAATCATCAAGAGACTTGATAGATCATATTTTATGTCCTAGAGATGATGGATGTTTCTTTTATAGAAAAGATTTCTTAAATGACAAGTGCTCAGAGTTTGGTGGGCTAGTGAAGTTTGTTGAATGTTTTCATGAGGGCTGTGAGCACGATTTTGGAAAGACAATTATCTACAAAAACGTATATGAAACCATTAAATATACATTAAAAAGTGGAAGTGAAGGCTCTATATGTGAGTTGGTTACAAAAGAATGCAATGTAGCTGATTTTATTTCAGATTTCAGGAAGAATCCTTTTTACAAGTATGCAAGACATAGTCACAGGTCTCAGTGGTTGGATCAACAATTCAGGATGTGTAAGGACACTTTCTCGATTGGCACTATTATACAGATTGTTGACTTTGTAGAGAACTATACATTTCAGCCCCAAAATGAGTTGCAAGCTCAATATTACAATTCTATTCAAGTTTCTATTTTTGTGCACATAACATATAAACATTCCCCTGATAGTATAGAAGATGACCAAAAGATAATCAGAGAGTACCATTTTTATATGAGTGATTATAGATCACACCCATCCGAGTTTGTCCAACATTTCTTTGAGAATTATTTTGAGTGGGTGCGGGAAAGTAATATTTCTATGGATAGACATCTCATTTGGTTAGATAACTACACAGGTCAATTAAAGAATGCTCGTATGTTTTATTGGTTATGTAGAATTCATGTAGAGAGAGGTGTACCTCATATTTGGAGTTTTTTTGAGGCCATTCATGGAAAAGGGGAGCATGATGGAGCAGATGCATGTGTAAAAAGAGCTCTATTTAAGGAGCAACCAAGGATTTCAAGTGCATAAATCATTGATGGTCATTCTATTGTTGATTGGTGTACTTCAACATTGTCACAGGGGGGGACTCTTGATTTAGCAGTGTGCAATTTTTTTGGTTGGTTGAGATGGGCACAATAGGAGATAGGTTCGATTGTCAAACTATGAAAGATTCTTAAAAAATGCATTCATTTCAAAGCTCAAATGCTAGTACATAGACCATTTGGAAATGAGATTTGGCTTGTTATTGTCTGAGTTGTCTTCAGTTTTATTGGGATCAACGTGAGTCAAGTAAGTGGGTTGATACATGGGTTCCACATTATCTTACTCATTTATCTCTCACAGTCTATAATAAATGATGACATAGATTTTTCACTTGAGTATGACCATCTTTTAGATCTTCTACAACTAGGACATGTTTTTGCATTGGTTGCACCACAAGGGAATGATGATAGATCAGATTACTGGTTAGCATGTTATGTACGAGGAAAGAAAAAACTTGCACAAATGATGATAGATGATGATATGTTCACATATCCAACAAGATTACATGATTATAAATAATGGCATTCCTGCATTTGAATACTATGAGAAGCAAAAAACCATTCTCATGTAGTCACACCTTATTATAGCAGCCAATGTTAAGTTGTTGAAACATCAAGGAAAACCAAACACAAAGGAACTTTGGACTATTAGTACTGTTGATCATGAAGCAATATTGAATACCCTCAAGTAGAGAGATAACCTTTCAAGCACATTTCAATAGGTAAGTTCAACTCAAGTTGCAAGGTTTTCCATGTTTATTAAGATTATGTTCAATAAATTAATTGTAGTTTTTTTCTTTATTTGTTTGAGCCAATAAACTTGGATTTGTATGTGGATTGTAAATGTCGTTGGGTATATATATGATAGATATAGAAGATCGAGGTGTGCATTTGATTATCCCATCTTTTATGATGATAAACTTCACTATGCATTGTCTAGTCATGTTCTTTGGTTCATTTAGTTACTTATACATGTTCATAATCTTTTTCTCAACCTCTATAAACTTCTTATATTCTCTATTAACTTTTCTTTTATCTTCTGATTGCATGGATTGGAGTGAAAAGGACACTTATTTTTTATATGTAGTTGTGTAATTTGCATATTTAGATGCCAAATTTTGTATATAAAAACAACAATCGAATTTAATGTGCATAGTTAGATGCCAAATTTTGTATATAAAAACAAAAATCTAATGTAATGTGCATAGTTAGATGCCAAATTTTGTATATAAAAACAACAATCAAATGTAATGTGCATACTTAGATGACAAATTTTGTATATAAAAAATTTAATGCAAAATTTGAAATATAAAAGAGCCCATGGGATTGATTTGCAAATATTAAAAGCCCACATTTGTATCATCTTAATGCCATGTAAAGTGCAAAAAATGTGTTTCCTTACTATGAATGTTGTATCCTTATATAATTTGTATCGCCTTAATTTTGTATGCTTACATTTGTATTGTCTTAATTCCAAGTACATTTGTATCATCAAATGATGTAATAGTTGGAGTCATTGAGTCAAAATTGGTCAAATGTGTCCAAAGTAAAATGATGGTTCCCTGGGGTGAAGAGATAGTGTTCAAGGATTGCATCCTAGCACCGAATGGACTATTCCAATAGCTCTAGTTGGGTGGGTGAACACTACGGAGAACCCCATTTTGACCAATGAGTCACTAGAACATTCTGAACCATGCTGGACCAAAGTGTCCCCAAGGTGCACTAAGCATGATTGGCAGAGAACTTTCGAGGCTCATATCTCAGACCCCATGAGAGGCATCACCAATCTATGAGATGCTACAAGACCACATTTCTAAGGCCTACAATAACCTCTCTCCATTCTCGGAGATTCAATTTTTTTTGAATTTGGCACTCCAGTCTTACTTGATGCCAAAACTTGCAGTGAGGATCAGTTGAAAGTTGCACCACTAGATTTCTTCCAAACCATTCATTTTGGCACCAAATGGATTTCACCATTAGCTCTGGTTGGGTAGGTAAATGCTAGGGACAACCCTATTTTGACCACTGAGTCACTAGAATGTTCTAGACCACGCTGGACCAAAGTGTCCCCAAGGTGCACTAAGCATGATAGGGCAGAGAACTTTTGAGGCTCATATATCAAACCCTATGAGAGGTATCAGCAATCCATGAGATTCTACAAGACCTAGCTTTTGAGGCCTACAATAACCTATCTCCATTCTGGGAGATTCAAATTTGTTTGAATTTGGCACACCAGTCTTGCTTGATGACAAAACTTGTAGTGAGGGTCAGTTTAAAGTTGCACCATTGGATTTCTTCCAAACTATTCATCCTGACATAAAATGGACTATGCCATTAGCTCTAGTTGGGTGGGTAAATGCTAGGGAAGACCTTGTTTCATCCACTAAGTCACTAGAACATTCCAGACCACACCGGACCAAAGTGTCCCCAAGGTGCACTAAGCACAATTGGGCAACAAAGTTTTGAGGCTTGTATCTCAGCCCCTGTTAGACATATCTATAATTCATGACAAGATACAAGAACAAATTTCTAAGGCCTACAATAACCTCTCTCCATTCTGGGAGATTCAAATTTGTTTGAATTTAGCACTCTAGTCTCGCTTGATGCCAAAACTTGTAGTGAGGGTCAGTTGAAAGTTGTACCATTGGATTTCTTCCAAACCATTCATCCCGACACTAAATGGACTATGCCATTAGCTTTGGTTTGGTGGGTAAATGTTAGGGACAACCTTGTTTTGACCACTAAGTCACTAGAACATTTCGGACCATGCTAGACCACAGTGTCCCCAAGGTGCACTAAGCATGATTGGGTAGAAAACTTTTGAAGCTTGTATCTCAAACCCCATGAGAGGTATCGACAATTCATGAGATGCTACAAGACTACATTTTTGAGGCCTACAATAACCTATCTCTATTTTTGGAGATTCAAATTTGTTTTAATTTGGCACGCTAGTCTCGCTTGATGCCAAAACTTGCAGTGAGGGTCAATTAAAAGTTGCACCACTTGATTTCTTCCAAACCATTCATCCCGGCACTGAATAGACTGTGTCATTAGCTCTAGTTGGGTGGGTAAACATTAAGGACAACCTTGTTTTCCCACTAAGCCACTAGAACATTTGGGACCATGCTGGACCAAAGTGTCCCCAAGGTGCACTAAGTATGATTGGGCAGTGAACTTTCAAGGATCGTATCTCAAAGTCTATGATAGATATTGATGATCTATGAGATGCTACAAGACCATGTTTCTAAGACCTAAAACAACTTCTCTCCATTCTGGAAGATTCAAATTTGTTTGAATTTAGCACTCGAGTCTCGCTTGATGCCAAAACTTGTGGTGAGGGTCAGTTGAAAGTTGCACCGTTGGATTTCTTCCAAACCATTCATCCCAGCATAGGAAGGACTATGTCATTAGCTCCGATTGGGTGGGTGAATGCTAGGGAAAACTTTTTTTTGACCACTGAGTGACTAGAACATTCTAGACCACGTCAAACCAAACTGTCCCCAAGGTGCACTAAGCACGATTGGGCAGTGAACTTTCAAATCTCATATCTCAGACCCTATGAGAGGTATCAAAAATCGATGAGATGCTACAAGACCATGTTTCTAAGGCCTACAATAATGTCTCTCCATTTTGGGAGATTCAAATTTGTTTTAATTTGGCACGCCAGTCTCCCTTGATGCCAAAACTTATAATGAGGGTCAGTTGAAAGTTGTACCACTGGATTTCTTCCAAACCATTCATCCTGAAACTAAATGGATTATGTCATTAGCTCTAGTTGGGTGGTTAAATGCTAGGGACAACCCTATTTCATCCACTAAGTCACTAGAATGTTTGGGAAGCAAAATTTCTAGGCTCGTATCTTAGACCCTGTGAGAGGTATCAAAAATCCATGAGATGATACACGACCATGTTTCTAAGGTCTATAATAACCTCTCTTCCTTTTGGAGATTCAATTCTATTTGAATTTGGCACACCAGTCTTGCTTGATGTCAAAACTTGTAGTGAGGGTCAATTGAAAGTTGCACCACTAGATTTCTTCCAAATTGTTCATCCTAGCACTGAATGGACTATACCATTAGATCCAGTTGGCTAGGTAAGTGCTAGGGACAACCCCATTTCATCCACTAATTCACTAGAACATTCTAAACTACACCGGACCAAAGTGTTCCCAAAATGCACTAAGCACGATTGGGCAGTGAAATTTTGAGGCTCGTATCTCGCACCTCATAAGAGGTATCAAAAATTCATGAGATGCTACCTGAACATTTTTATGAGGCCTACAATAACCTCTCTCTATTTTGGGAGATTCAAATTTGTTTGAATTTGGCACTCCAGTCTCAGGTGATGCCAAAACTTTCACTGAGAGTTAGTTGAAAGTTGCACCAATGGTTTTTTCCAAACCATTCATCTTGGCGCCAAATGGACTAATCCATTAGCTTCAGTTGGGTGGGTAAACACTAGGGACAACCCCATTTTTTCCACTAAGTCACTAGAACATTCTAAACCATGTCAGACCAAAGTATCCCCAAGGTGCACTAAGCACGATTGGGCAGAAAACTTTTGAGGCTCGTATCTCAGACCCCGTGAGAGGTATCACCAATCTATGAGATGCTACAGGACAATGTTTCTAAGACCTACAATGACCTCTCTCTATTTTGGGAGATTCAAATTTTTTTGAATTTGGCACTCCAATCTTTCTTGATACCAAAACTTGCAATGAGGATCAATTGAAAGTTGCACCACTGGGTTTCTTCCAAACTGTTCATCCTGACACCAAATGGACTGCACCATTAGCTCTAGTTGGAAAACCTCATTTCAAGTCTTTGAGTTATAGAGATAAGAGGGGATAGGATTTACTTCTTTGAACAAGGGATAATTAGGCCTAGATGGAGAGATAGAGGGTGGACAAAGTCTTCACCAATCAAATGACAAAGGACTGAGATTGAGAATTAGTAACTCTAAAAAGGGTATTAGAAAATGTAAATACCTTGTCAGGTTGTTTGGAGAGTTTGAGAGTAATTTTCTAATTTTAGTGTTTGTAGGGCTACTAGACAGGCCTAGAAAGGCTATATAAGAGAAATGGTTGAAGTTGAGGTTACCTCCTTGAGTTGATTCTAAGTTGTTTGTAGAATCCTTGAGTTGAGTTAGACAATGAAGTCACTTAATGAAAATCAGAGGTTCAACAAGGTCAAAGGCATCATCAATGGTGGAAATCACATAAATTATGATTTTTATTAGTTTTCTTTTGTTTTGGAAGTGTAACTTGTATCCTTGATCCTTTTCATGGACTCAAAGGCCTAGATTCCATGGAAGGATGATACTAACAATGTATCATCCGTATATACCTCAAATGATGAATTACACGTGTGAACACACATAGCACATAAAGTGTACACATAAATTTTCTTAAGTCATGAAGCATAAAAGTAGCACATAGATTATAAAGCATACCACATGAATTCACTTAAGTCATGCACATAGCCCATCCACATGAATTTAGGTTATGAAGAATTTACTTGAATATACATGAGTATACTTAAGGCATAAATCATACACATGAGTACATACACACAAGCATATTTACATACTAGCAATGAATAAATGAACACATGTAATTAACAAATTGGATTGAATATCAAGTTTCATATATATCAAAATGAACAATAATTTTGTACATATTTACATGTCAACATATCTAGATACAATGTGGTATACATCATCTCACAATGTGTCATATGACATTTCAAAATAAGAAGTTCAACTAAAAATGTTTCTAGGATATCCTATTCTACTGGTGGATCATCAAAATGTAGCCTCTTTGAAGTACTCTTTTGCTCTAATGGATGCTGCATTCAAACACAAAAGTTAAACCCCAAGTTAAATTAAAATTTAGAATCATAGTCAACAATAATAAATAAAATTTAAACTAAAATTGACCTCTCATATACCTCGCCTCTTTGTATCCTCCCGTGGATAGGAGACCTAATATATGTCCTTAGTAGTGCAGGAATAGTGCCACCAATGTCGACTCCCACATGTATATGTTTTCAAACATGAGATTAATCTATGAGTTATACTATTTAATGTTAAATACTTGGTAGAAAATATATGTTTACAAAATAACTAAATTAACATTAAAACTTACCTATATTGTGTTGGAGCTTTTCCTTGCAGGACCAAACTTGAAATAGATAGGTGGGCTTGAAACTCAGGTTAGGCATTCAAGTTTGACAAGAAAACAATCCAATTGATGAGGATTGAAAGGAATCCTCCTTCTTTGAGCTCCACATTCACTCAGGGAGATATTGCCTTATCTACACACTCAAGACACCTCATGATAAACAATAGGCCTATAGACAGATTAGTGTGGAATAGTCTTCAAACCCCTTTGGGTATCCTATACCCCAATGAAATTGATATCTCATGCAATAGCCCTACTTGCATGGAATGAGTTTGAAAACCAAAGACCTAACCTAACAACATGAAAGGGAAAGGGTGGAACTAAATGTAAATGATTTTAAAGATGGGTTGAAAGGACCCCTGAGATACCCTAAGTCTCTCATAGACCAATGCCTTATCCAATGGGCCACAGAGTCAAACACCCTATTGCAATAAACAACTATGAAACAATAAAATAATATATTCAATGTGTTGATGCCTGACATCAATCACACACCATGACCAAACCTCACTTCAACAACCCACCTGTGTATTCAAGTATGTTATTACCCAATCAAAATATTTTAACCCTCCCCTTAGAAGGGACCTATAAATAGATAATACATTAACCAACATCCACTAGAAGATAAGCATGACATATCTTTGACACCTCAGCTCATACATACATGAACACTAACCCTAAACCAATTATTCTCTGTGAAGACAACTCCACTTGCAAACACTTAGGCAATGTAAATAGAAAAATCAAACACCCTTGATGTATGATTAATGAATTCAGAATTCAAATGGAGATAGTTTGGTAACAGTAAGAACATATTAAATCCTCATACATAAGACAAATCTATTATAGTATGCATTATATTCTCAGAACTAGTAATGGAAAGAGGGAACACTCTGTATGCAGAGAAAAGGAGAAATATCTATAGGAAAAGGACCCTTCACTTGGAACCAATTCTCCTCCAAAATTTGTAGAAGAAGGAACCCTTACAAAGTTAAAATTTCAACTATTTATACCCTCTAGTCATCTTGGAAACCCAAAATAGGTTGCAACAAGCTATGAATGACTAGGGTTAGGGTTTCAACTACCCAACCAACCAAGAATTTAATTGCAAGGGAAGAAAAAGAAGCCACCTAGAGAAAGAGATCTCAGACAGATCTTCAATCATGAAAATTTGCAAGATTCAGTACAGAACACCAAGGATAGCCATGAAAACCAATACAAATCACCACCTACAAAAAGCTTCTCAAGCTCAAAAACATACTCCACTAGGTACAAAACATCACTACAATTGACCATAGAGACCCTCAGAGTAATCTGCAACAACTGGTGCCACCAACCAAATCCAATTGAGCTACAAAAACATTGAAATTTAGTCCTTTCTATTGCTAGAAACCGTCTACACATTTGAATTCAAACTGCAACAGTCACATCAAAAAATTTTAAATGCAATCGTAGATCTTTTCCTCTTCCTAGTAGATCAAGTAGTTCTCAAAATTTGACAAAACGGTCAACAAGCCCATGAAAAATCCAAGTCCAAATCATCACCTCAGCAGCCAATAGAAATTGAGCATGTTGGCAAGACTCGACACACGAACCCACCTTAAAACTCCACATCTGTGACGTTCTCAACAGTTGTCGCATGATCGCATAGCCAAGAAAAGGGCTATGTGAACATGTGACACACCTTCAACACTCACCACCATTACTGCCATGCCGACCGACCAAAAACATGCATGTCAGCAAGAAAACTGACAACAGACCCACCGTGGCATCGACAATAAATCAGTCGGTAGTTGCATGATCGCAAAGGGGAAGAATATTTCTTACGATCATGCGACAACTGTAGATCCTGCCAAACTAAACTCTACCACATGACCAAACCGCTAGAATTGTGTGACCACTGCACACATTTATCGGGACCACCATAAATTTAACCACTCCACTAAATCCCTGAGAAATCCGATTGGGCACATATCAAGAAGATTAATGGTCGTCGCATTTTCACATAGACCTCCAAGATTCTATTAGAACACATGCCCACCATCGGATGAAGAACCTTTTCCTACCCTGACAACCCTCTAATACAGAATGAAATCAATGGATGGTGCATCTTCACATGTGTTAGAAATGAGCCTTAAGAACTTACGCCAATCGTTGATGCTCTAACACTATCAAGTCCCACTGACACATTCAAAAACTAGGTCCCACCATTTCGTGAATGCGCAACAAAGGCAAACTCACAGTCGTTGAATAGACTTTCTTCTTTCTCCAACCTAGCAACTAACATGAAAATGAAAAACTAGGCCGCACATAGTTGTAGCAGTGCATATAGGAAAAGGTTGACACCAGAGACAAGTGCGCAAGTGCAAAAGGTATAAAACAACAAGGTTTTTATACTTAGTCAATTTTTAACACCCTGCGACATGAAAGAATTATTTCTAGCAAACCTTGAAACTTGAATATCTCCCTTGTTTCTATGGTTCAGCATGTGCGATCAGAGCTAGAGCAAGGTGACACACTGGAGAACACAAAGCTAAGAGTGCAAGCCACAAAACCACATAGATTTTCTTCACAAATTAAAACAAGCTTGTAGGCAGAGTAGAGACAACTTCAAAAAAACTACAAGGTTAAGACCAATTTCATAGAACTTTTTCACTTACAGGAAATTGGTCTAACACTAACAATGGTCCCACCCTATAGTATTCATCCACATCGACCAATCAAAAGCCAGAAAATCATGCACACGTAGTAGTGGACCCACTTTCCTTTACCATGAATACCTAGAGGATCAGACGGATGGTGCATGGTCTCAAGGTCTCAAAAGATTCTATGAGATCATGCACCCACTGTAGATTTGGGATCTATTGCTGATGACGTAAATCCCAACCCCACTATGTTGTATAGGATACTCTGATGCATGAGAGATTACCACCTCACAAAATCTGGCAAATGGACAAACCACTTCTTCATTCATTCTGACAACTCTGCCACTTCATTGATTCGTTCGGCCAATAGGGAAGTGCAACTTTTTCTTAGGTGGTAGCGAGCCCGCCTATTAAAACTTTGTTAGAAACCTTGCCGATGGGCCTACTGGGATAGATGGCAACCAGTCACATGGTCAGATGTCAGAAAAACCTAACATGCGATCATGTGACAAACAATAAAATAGTGCCCTGAGGAAATTTAAGGAAATAACTGCGGCCGGGGACTTGGGAAAACAACTAAGGTCTTTGACTTAGGAAAAAATAAAGAAGCCCCCCCCAGCCCGCGACACATAAAAACCTAAGTCACATGATCGCATGGCAAGGAAATAACCTATGTGATCATGTGACTAACCCAAAACCCATAAAGAATGACTTAATTGGCACATGCATTTTAGGACTTTAGGTTGCCAATAAAGTAACATGAAAATAGAATAGGGCTTAGGGTGCTTTAGGAATTTTTGAATTTTTTGGAAAAGTGATGGCAACTTTATGAAATGTGCCAGGGTTTTTGATAGCTAGAGAGCCAGAAAAGTTTGTGCAGAGACCAGGGGACAAATTGTAAAGCCATGAAAATTATTTAGGGCACTAACATATTGAACTTTCTTTAGGGATTGTTGGCTGAGTCATCAGCGATACAAACCCTTGGCGTTCTACCTCACTCAAACTAGGAGTGACCTAGAAAAGTCAAATAGATACTTCATAGTATGATAACTTGACCATATTATATTTACTTGATAGTAAAATACAAACAAATAAATTTAGAAATTTACTTACCATGGGGCTATCACTATGAATGGATATTCTTGTGACTCTATCGTGATGATAGGGTCTCATGGCATCATCATATGCCACACTCTATCAAATAAACCATGTAAATTAAAAATGAGTACGCACAACTAGCAAGTATACATGTATGCATAAACAAACTAAATTACTTAATTACCTTTCCCTTGTCAATGAATAACACCTGCACCCCCTCACATTTCCCCCTATGGCAAGTGGTGACACCTACATCAGTATGTAAAAGATAATTATAAAATTATAAAATAATGTACATATACTATTATCATAATTTAAAAGGAAACCAATGAGTACATTAAAACATATGTACCATGCAAGTGTCAAGACCAAATGATATGGCCAAAAGCATGGACCCCTCCACCTGTGCCATCTCCTCCTCTTCCATCAATTGAAGATAAATGTAACACATAAAAAGGCATAAGTGGGAAATTATTATAAGAAAATTCTACTAAAAATATGAACAATAAAATTTAAATACAATATAAAAAGTGAATAGTTTATCCTTACCATAACAATGGGAGTCCATGGCTCTGAAAGCCCCTGGTGGACATCTCCATGAGCTACTTTAGTGCCTATAGTGTGCTGTATAGAATCATCCACATTGAAGGTGAAATTATATGCATCACTATCTATTAGGGGACCTAAGCACAAATTCTTTCATATAATGCAAGTGTGGGGCACACAAACATGTGAGCTTGTGGAGGATGTGGAAGTGTTAGAAGCATTACAACAAGGATGCAACAATGTCATATTCTACGTAACCAGCAAGTGACTCAAGGTTTGAAGGGCTCGAATAGTCTGTGAGTTGGCCTCAACAATAATGTCAGGATGTTGCACTATGGGAGGTGGCGAAATATTAGGAGGGGCACATATGTGTGAGATTTCACTCATTGTGCCCATGGCCTATCCTAAGGAGTGTCTAAACCTACACCCTTGCACTTCCTTGTGTGAGACTTTCCATCAGTGTTTAAAATTTCTTAGTTTCTCCAAATTTCCTGCACTATTTTTTGACAGTTATTACATGCTGCTACTTTTTATATCTCTATTTTTCTAACAGCATAACAGTGGGCTGCAGGACACTTATCAAAAAAAAAACTTGCTAACAGTTTGCTTGCAAGATGGTTTTCAAAGACACTTAAAAACATCTTGTTTGTTCATTTCTTTAATCAAATAGTATAACTAGGGCCTTGTTAAAAAATTTAAGGGTCTTGATAGCAGGATAGGGTAATAGGCTCTTCATTTCATGGAAGCGATGCCCATGGATGAATCTGAGACCTAGATTTTTCTAGCATGATAGATGCCTAGGGAAGCAAGGAAAGGTAGTGAATCTTTGGCACATCCATTTGTTAGGGGATTATGCTCTTCTCTCTATGAGAGAACCAAAAACCCAAAAGCTTTTGGATTGGTTAAGGAGGAACTAGCTCAATGATGAATATGTTTGATTTGTTTGGGTAAGGTGAAGAGGTAGAGAAGTATGTTCTTCTCTCTTTGAGAGAATCATAAAATTTGACCATTGAATCTGAGCCAAGTTTGTGTCACCTTTAGAGGGCCTACCAGAAGTTGAACCTCTGGGAATGACCCAAGTGAGTACACACTTATTGCTAGTGATTCCACCTCGCTATAATAAAGAAATCTTTGTTGATTCTAAAGACTCCAAATCCATGTTAACTTCTTTCTCTTGATTTTGACTATCATCTTGAGAAAGCTCTGTCTATTGTACTGAGCAGTGCCACTCCTAGCCCTGCTTGCGGAGGTGTATGAATTTCAAGTGTTGGTGTGGCTATGAGGCATCAACCCTATATTGTTGGCATAAAATGTTAGTGTGAATGGAAGCCCACTAAAAAATCTCTTAGTTAGTTTCCTACCCAGATCACCTCTGAAAGGAGACATAATCTTTGCGCAGGGAGGGGGAAGAATCTCTCCCCTAGATTCTCACCATAGGCATGCACCTGGACATTTGAAGGTGGTTATGACACTAGCCCTTGCTTCAAAGGTATGTATTTCCAAGGACTCAATAACATATGTTCAAAGGTAACCTTTGAACATATGTTATTGAGTGCTTGGAAATACCAAAAACATGGGCACCCTCTAGGAGGTGACATGGTTGTGTGAGGTGAACACATGCACATAAGTTGTGAGGCATGGATTTTCTCTTCTCTACCATTTTCTTTATAGGGATAACTAAGTGATTTTTTGAGTCTTAAACTATCCATCATGATTAAAAAAAGAATCCCATGATTCTTCCAAGTTTCTTTGTCCTTGGTAGAACTACTAGAAATAGGAAATACTGAGAGGGGGGTGTGAATCAATATTTCACAAACTTTTACTTTTTCCCACTTATGGATATAACACATTACTTTAGTGCATACAAAGCATAAGAAACTAAATAGCATACGTAGTAGTAAATGTAAAGAACTCATAACACATGATATGTTCTCAAGGAAACCTTGGCTAAGGGAAAACCCTAGTGTGGATGGTACCCACAAAGATCCAATAATCAAAAGATATCCTATTAAGGATGTTGACCCTGTTAGGAGCCAATTACAATCATATAGTGTATCAGTCCTGGTTAAGGGACTATAGGCCTTGTTAGAAGCCTCAACCCTGTTAGGAGCTGTAGATACAAAACCTGATTACCAGATGAGCCCACTACCCAAACAAGTAATACAAATGTTTACTGATTACAATATGGTACTGCTTACAACTTCACATCAACAACTTTTGCTACTATCACAATATACAACTATCGCAAGTTACATTTCAAGTGTGTTTGGTCATTACAACTTCACAACTTTATACAAGGTACAAACATAATATCTTTCCCAAGTCAGCTTGCACATCATAATCCAAGATTAAAAATCTATAATGTCAGCTCTTTATAATATTAAGTCATTATTTTGACAAGCAAAATAATCCCTTAATTCATTTACTAGTTCTGTCTTCAAAATTGCTTGGTTGGCTATAGTCTGTCATCGGTAAAACCTTCATAACTTTGTCTTTACTTACTAAAACTTTATTCACACTGAGATGAGGTATCCTTAGACATCCTAGAGTCTAATTTCAATTGCACAAGCTCTGATAATGCTCCAATGAATGTTTCCAAAACAAACTGTCTCGGGTGCTCTGACAAAATCACTGTTCCATACTTAGACAATTTTAGTCTCTGATCTTCCATACTAACTTTTTAGCTTATGTGATCTTCATAGGGAACATATGTTTCCATAATGACAACATCTATGTACATACCTTAGCCAAATTTCCAACAATCTCCCCCTTTGTCATTGGTGGCAACATATGGGAAAATTGGCTAAGTGTACAAGACAAAATCTCAAAAAATTGCATCAAAATTGTGGCCAAAGAATATTATCCTTATATCTCCTCAAAATATACTATAAAACTTAATAATACTCCATAGAACTCCCCCTATGAATATCCTTCCTCATTATATAGACAATTTTCTACTAAGTATCTCTCCCCCTTTGACAACAATGACAAAATAAAGGGCGGAAAGGGATATACAAAATTGTGCCAAAAAAATGTTTACCTTACTATCTTATTGCAAAGTCAGTAGGCTTGTAATACAATCTACAAAATCACATTTCCAAGCCTCAAAATCTTTCTCCCAAGTCTTCTTAATCGATTCTGCTACATTGAGTAAAGTACTCATTCCATATGCTGCAATCTGACAGGCTTGAAGGGATTCAAAATTGAACTTCTGAAATGATGTCTTAGCAATAAGACATTCTTCTAGCTGCACTTCTACAATAGTCAACTTGATTGAGACATGTTGTCTCAAGATGTTCATCCTGATAATCTTCATGTTCTTTTCATTATTCAAAATCCTTATCTCATCATTCAGATTTTTGACTTTCTTTTCAACTGAACTTATCTTTACATTAGGGCTGGACAAAGAATTTGTCTCTATTGTAATTGCATCTTGCTTCTCCTTTATCTTCTTTTCTTCTTCAACTATCAAATTCTCAGATTTTGTACACTGAATGTACAAACATTTTCTAGTCTTGAGGTGTTTTCTCAAGTTCTTAATAAGTATATCAAGACTACCAATGTCATTCTTGATATTCTAACTAATGTTCTGCAACATCTTAGCTTCATAAGCTGCCTGAGCTTTAACCTTAGCTATATCTTTCAAATCTGTAAACTCAATATCAAAAGAATTTATTACCATCTTTTCTCTTTCAAGTGGATCTGAATCAAATACCTTTGTAGATATTACACTTTGTAGTTTCTCAGTCAAATCTTTCAGACTACCTTCTAGATTCTTAACCTATTTGTTCTTTCCAATTATCTTGTTTAAAGAGGTGATCAATTCTAATTGATCATCATCATCAACTTCCTTGCTCAAATCTTCAATCAATGATCCTATTCCTTTCTCCTTTCTAGTCTTAGGAGTAAGATTGATGTCTTCTTATGGTTCAATAGGAATAGGGGCCTCTATTTCTATTTCCATTTGATCTTTCGCTTGTGTATTCTTCATTTCAATATTCTTTTCCTGCTCTCCCATAGCCAAATTGACAACAATTGTGTCCAAATCATTGAATACTGCATCATCTGAATCTAGGGTGACTTTGGTTCCTTCAATGTCCATTGACTCTGTGCTAATATTGATAGTTGAAGAAGAGGGTACTTCTTTAACTTCAACTTCTTCTACCTCTGATTGATCTTGTTCTATTCTCTGTTCCTCTACTACAATTGATTGATCTTTTCCTGCTACCAAGTTTGCTAGCACTTTCCCTACTGCTTGCTCAGTTTTAGTTTTCACTTGCTCATATTGACCTCCCATGATTTTTATTGTCCTCCTTTTGGTTCCCAAGAGAGTTCCAAGTGGCTTGAGGATCTATGTAAGATGATCATCATCTCTAATGTCACAAAAATTCCTAATCACATTTTCTCTCATTTTGTTATCTTCATCTTGTGCTCTCATCTTTCTATTCAAAAGTCTGTTGTACAAGTCTTCTAGTATCTTTCCATGAATAGTATCAAATTTCTTATCTACCAAAATCATATGTTTAACCATTGCATTCTCTAGATTTAATCTATCAGATGATCCATACAAATCATAATACTTGTTCATCTTGGTAAAGTCTCCATGCTACATTATGTCTTCATTAACTCTTTCTATCCTTGGTTTCCATGGTTTCTTCTTTGTTGTAACTTCATCATTTTTAATTTCTTCAACTCTTCTAGGTACTGGTGGAACAATTACTTTTTGTCTCTTGCCAGGTCCTGAAGCACTTTCTTTCATTATTTTGCTAGGTTTCTCTTGCTGCTTCTCAGGTTCTTCAACCTTGACTTTAACTTGAATCGGTTCTATAGGGTCTACACTAGATGCCAAAGGTGGAACTGAAAGAACTTCACTTTGTCTGATTACGTCTGTAGTTTTCTTTGCAATATCATATTCTTGCTCACTTATTCTAGCATCTTTCAAAATTTTCTTAATTGTAGTCTCCACTCTCTTCTTAGATTGTTTCTCATCCTTAAGAGTCTTTTTTGAATCAAATTTTTCATTAAATGTTCCAAATCTGCTGCCATGAGCATCAACTTTACTTTTCAACAATCTACTAACATATCCTTTTGTTTCAACTTCAAAGATTTCATAGCCAAGAGGGTCTATGAATTCATGTCTAGGTTCTACTACTTCAATATAAGTGAAATCAATATCAACCATAAAACATATATCTTCCTTATATTTTTCAACTAGTGAAGGAGGAATCCTTGACCTATTTACCATAATGTTTTGAAAAGTTTTCAATACCAGCTTCACACTATCATTAACCTTCTCATAAATATATTTCATGTAAACTTTATTGATTCTTTGCATAGTATTCTCACCATCATTCCAATCAATGGTGTAAGGAAATCTTCTTAACAGGTGGAAAAACATATAAGTGATCAGTGATGAAAATCTAAAGTGAGTGTATTTAGCCTTCTTTATCTTCTCAAGGTTCTCAAACAATTGTATCCTCAAAATCTCACATAAGTCTACTGGTTTCTTCTCCACACACATCAAATAGGCAATGTGTACCATACCAGCTGCCATATCATCTTCTCTAGAGCTTCCACAAAATTTAGTTGTCAAAATCTTACATAGGTATCTTAAATCATCTTGCTTGATTTTACTAATGACTATACCTCTGCCATTGTATACTGAACCGGTGTTGTCAATTACAATCTTTCTCATGTTTTTCTCATTAAGTGGAATTGCACCAACTTTTGATAATCTAGTCACATCATGAATAAGTTCTGTAGTAATATCTATTACTCTGTCTTCTAGCCAAAATTTACCATTATGAATGCTACTCAAAATGATCTTTGTACACTCATCATCAAATTCATATTTCATAAAGTAGTTAATGATTTCATTGTTTTCTAGGTCCTCATAACCTTGTTTTACTAACATATCTTTGTTGTACAATGTCTGATATTCTTCAATAAAATCACTCTCCCTTAGGGTTTCATATTTGCATCCAAGATAACTCTTAACATTCTCAATATGAAGAACTTCATCTGGTACGGATGACAAAGCTAAACTATCATCTCTTTTTAAGGGTTCTACTAGATCTTTCTTGATTCTAGGTTTTTTCTTATCCTTAATATTGTGAATCAATGACACATCCATGTTTATAACTGATTTCAAGTACTAATTTAAGATCTTGATCAGATAAATACATCAAATTCACAAAATTAGGGCTTCACTAGATCGACACTTCAAACTTCTATGAATTACTTCCAAACTTCTTCCTTTTATCTCCAAATCACTTCTGATCACTTGATAATCATAATGATTTTTATTTTAATCTTTTAACACTTAATATTTACTCGATCTGACATCGCATTAACTCATTTGCTGCTAAAATGCCAAAAAGCTAATTCTGTAAACCTGCAACCATAAATCTTCTTGCGACCTTGCAAAACACAATATTTCTTTTGCGCACTTAACCATAGCATTAGTATAACATAACAAACCTTCATCTAACTTTGCAAAACTTAACTCTTTCAAAATCTAATTCTACACTAGTTCTATGTTCCTAAACTACAGAAATTTACATAATTTAAGTACTTAAAGAAGGGTTAGGTAAAGATTCATCCTTACCATTAGATACATTACCTTCTTGATTACTTGTAGTGCTGAATATGTCTCCTTGATCTATGCCTTTAATAAACTTTACTTCATTTTCATTGCTACAACATCCTTTCTCTTTGTTTCCTGCATTCACGTTCCTTCTTGCATAGTTTCTAGGGTTAGGGTTATGATGATAACCTCCATTGTTCATTTTGTAAAATCTTGTTGTGTGTCCAATATTGTTGCATATCTGACATATGATTCTATTTGTTCCATATCTAGGTGCTTGCTGATTGATTTGAGTCCTGTAATTTCTAGCAATATGTCCAATCTTGTTGCATCTGTAACATACTATTCCATTTCCCCTTTTCATGTCTTCAGTTGATCTCTGATCTACATTGTTAGTATTCCTAGGCATTCTACTATTATAATTATTCTCAATAACTCTAGATCTTCTACATTCAATAGCTCTATGTCCAAAACCATGACAATTATAACAATATCCATTAAGAGGTTTGAATTGCTTACCTGTACAATCTCTTTTCATATGACCAATTATATTACAAGAAAAACATCTGCCTTTGAATTCTCTTTTCATACCTTTAGGTGGTTCTTCTTGCTTCAGTGGTTCTTCTTTCTTAGGTGGTTCTTTTGATTTGAACTCATCTAACTTCTTTTCTTCACTGCTTTCACATACATTTAGATCTAGTTTCTTGCTTTCACTAAATGTGCTAAATCCAAGACTAGTTTTGTCATAGAATGGTTTCCCATAAGATACTTGCTCATCAATCTTCTCACTATTTGAATATAGTCTCTCAAGTTGTTGTTTAGATATAGTCAATTAACCTTTTACTATCTTGTTGTACTTCTCAAGTTCATCATACTACAATTTGACTTTATCAAATTTAGATGTTACCTTGCCAAGTTTAGATTTCAGATCTTCATTTTCATTCTTTAAAATTTCATTCTCAAATCTCAGATTTTCATTTCATCTTTCAAGCTAAGCTTCAGATTTGCTATCTTCAATTCATGTTTAAGGATCACATTTTCTTTCTCTAAATCATCACAATCTTCAATAAGAATTTTAGATTCCTTTTCAAATTTTAGATCTTCTATCTTACCTTTCAATTTGTCAATAACATTCTTTGCATCATCATACCTTTTCTTCAGAGTGTTTCTTTCATCAGTAAGTATATCAATCTGCTTAAGAGCTTCTTCAAGATTCTTCTGTAACTGATCCATATCCATAGAGATCTTACTCAAGCTGCTAGGATTTCCTTGAATGATCCTTCTCTGAGTAACTAAGCTTTGATACCAATTGTTAAAAATAGGAAATACTGAGAGGGGGGGGGGTGAATCAGTATTTCAAAAACTTTTACTTTTGCCCACTTATGGATATAACAGATTACTTTAGTGCATACAAAGCATAAGAAACTAAATAGCATACATAGTAGTAAATGTAAAGAACTCATAACACATCATATGTTATCGAGGAAACCTTGGCCAAGGGAAAACCTTGGTGGGGATGGTACCCACAAAGATCCACTAATCAAAAGATATCCTATTAAGGATGTTGACCCTCTTATGAGCCAATTACTATCGTATAGTGTATCAGTCCTAGTTAAGGGACTATAGGCCTTGTTAGAAGCCTCAACCCTATTAGGAGTTGTAGATACAAAACCTGATTACCAGATGAGCCCACTACTCAAACAAGTAATACAAATGTTTACTGATTATGGTACTGCTTACAACTTTGCATCAACAAATTTCACTGCTATGACAATATACAACTATCAAAAGTTACATTTCAAGTGTGTTTGGTCATTACAACTTCACTTTATACAAGGTACAAACATAATATCTTTCCCAAGTCAGATTGCACATCATAATCCAAAAGTAAACATATATAATTTCAGCTCTTTATAATATTAAGTCATTATTTTGACAAGCAAAATAATCCCTTAATTCATTTACTAGTTCTATCTTCAAAACTGCTTGGTCAGCTATAGTCTGTCATTGGTAAAACCTTCATAACTTTGTCTATACTAACTGAAACTTTTTGCGCACTGAGATGGGGTATCCTTAGATATCCTAGAGTCTAAGTTCAACTATGCAAACTTTGATAATGCTCTAGTGAATGTCGCCAAAACAAACTGTCTCGAGTGCTCTGACAAAATCATTGTTCCATACTTAGACAATTTTAGTCTATGATCTTCCATACTAACTTTTTAGCTTATGCGATCTTCATAGGGAACATATGTTTCCATAATGACAACATCTATGTACATACCTTAGCCAAATTGCCAACAAGAACTGTTTGTGACTACTTCTTGCGTCACTATTGCTTGATCTAAAACTTCATGCTTGTAAATGATTTGTTGTAACATTCAAACTGAGATTGCTGATTCAAACTGTCTGAAAAATAGACATTCTATCAAAGAATAGTCCACTATGTGTCTCAAAATCTATGTCGATCTATCAAACCCTAGCCTTTTCTTGCATGAGATTTCACTTTCCAGAGCATTTCCTCATGCAAGACAACATTCTGTCATGCACAGTTTAGCATTTTCTCATGCAAACCAGCACTTCCTTGCATGAGACTGTACCCTAATTTCCAAAATAGCAAGCTATTTCCCATTGACTGGTCAACTTTTTGCCTGATCTAATTTTTGTCTAGGGTCTGTTTGCCTATTCTCATATTATCCTTTATCTGAAACTGAGTGTCTCAAGTTGTGAACTGAATGATTACTACTTAAACTCATATTGTCTCTCTATTATTTGTCTTATCTTATTGTGCTTTTGTAAATTTCAATGTGATAGTCACATCTCAGTTGTTCTATCCATACTCTAGATGATTCATACTAGGTGCATTTCACATCTTTCATGTTCTGTCCTTTATCTCTTTTTTGATATCCTAGAGATAGAGTTTTAGCATAATCCCAAGTCCTCTCTCATCATTTAGTCTATGTCTATGACTATTACAACTAGAAGTAGCAACACTTTCCCCATTTGTGGTACTGGACAAGGTAGAGGTAGACCTCATAACCAAGAAATAGGTCATTCTGAACTTGTCACACAATCTAAGTATTGTGAGGGATCCTCATGTTCCTATACATTGAGTACATTGAAAGACAACCCATCTCAAGCATCATCTCTAGTGTTCCAAGAGTGTTATAATCCATTTTTTCAAGTACAACCTGGCTTATTGTTTCAAGAATAGAATAACTCATTATTTCATAACTTTTGAAGGCCACTTCCTTGAACTAGCCCTATTAGCCATATTGAACCTACCGACCCCATCAAACCTATTGACCTATTTGAACCTATGACCCTTTTGATCCTATTAACACACCAAAGGTTACCTTAGTCATGCCCTTTCAGCATCATTCACATCATTTTACTGAGTCTACACATGATGCACAATCCCACATTGACAAGATTAGGGACCCATTTCATTTCCCACAAGGTGAATATAGAAAAAATCATGAGCAATCTCAAAATGTCAAGCATTATGATCAATCCCAAAATGATCAAATTCAACACCAATCCAAAAACAAATCTCAAGGTGACCAATAACCATATCACTATCATCCTCCTCCACATGACCAGAGTCAAGATCAAGCCCCAAGCATTTATGAGATTCTTGGTAATGATGATGAGGTAATAACCCAAAATGACATAGATGTTGCAAAAGCCAACAAGAGTCTTATCAAGATGATGGAGATCCTCCTTCTAGAAGAGAAGGAGAAATACTTTTTGGAGCTGGCCATAGAGTGAGCCAAATTACCCCCAGACTACCAAGTTGAGATGCTTGTGGCCAAAGAAGAAGAAACTAAGAGCACTAAGTTGCAAAAGATGATCTGAGACATGCAAGACCAAATTAGCCAACTTCCGAAGGACAAAGATAAACCCATACAATAGTTCACAATGGAAAGCATTTTTCCTTTCCCCTTCGATAAGAATCTTCACATGCCACATTTTCCCAAAGGTGTAGAGCTACCTAAATATGACAAATACTTGGTTACTATTGATCCCCAAGATCACTTGAGAGAGTTTGGCCCTCTATCTATGGAATTCATACATGACCAGACATACCTCATTCATCTCTTTCCTCATATCTTGGATGGACCAGCTATGGAGTGGTTTTCTCGACTACCCATTGGCATTAAGACTTTTGATGAAATTGCTAATCTATTTCTCCAACATTATTCACATAATATCCAGCATCCCCTCAACATCTAAGATCTTTTCAATTTGAAATAGTGACAAGGGGAACCTTTCCTAATATTTCTCTAGAGATGGAGACAACTATGTACAAAGTATCCTTGCAAAATACCAGAGTCTGAGAGCCTCGACATCTTTTTGGACAATCTTGTCCTAGATTTTGGATATCAAGTACAATTACAAGGTCCCCTAACCTTTGATAGCATGATTAAGCAAGATGTGTGAATAGAAGCATTTATGATCAAGAAAGGAGAGGTGACTTTGAACAAGGATAACAAACAAGGGTCTACCTCCACAAACAAAGATAAAGGGAAGTTTGTCAACAAGAATAGAGATGTGAATGATGTAGTGGTTGAAAATGTGACCCTAAAGCTTGCAAAATCTATTTTAAATCTTTCCTCTAGTATGCAGGTGGTCAAAGCTACTGAAAAGGCTGCAACAGACACTTAGAAACTTTTGATATTCACTAAAAACAAGCCTTGGGCATCTCGATCTAAGTGTGAGTTCACTTCCTTAGGAGAACCCCTTGATGTGGTTTATAAGACCCTCATGAAAAACTAGATACTCGCTCCTTTGGAAAAGAATCTCTATGACCCGCAACCATGACCTCATTGGTGGAATGACAATGCATACTATGATTATCACCAAAACAATGGTCATAAAACTTCTACTTGTCTCCAGATGTGCATAAGATCGAAGATCTGATAGACAATGGTGACATTTTTGTGGACAACCATAACAAGAATTCAAATCATCAGGAATTTAAATATACCTTTCCTCCTCACGAAAAAAGGTGAATCTTCCAAGACTAAGAATACTAATGCCAAGGTCAACTACACATACACTACCAATGACAATGTCATTAACATGATTGAACCTATTAAGGTTGATTATTGTGATGTGATTACTATCAAGGGGAGCATGGATGCTCCTAAACCTAAGACTCCATTTGTCTTGTGAGTCCCTAGGTCTCACTCTTCTGAACCTAAATTATCTCAGGATTGCACAAATGTTATTACTTTCTCTCATGCAAAAATCACCATTAAGGGTCCTAACCCTTCTACATCCACTCTGAAGCAACCTATGGATAAAGTTGTTGTTTTCCCTGCCAACAATAATTCAAAATTGGTCCCTACACCTAGCATAGCTAATTATAGCATTCTAGACCAGCTACAACATACCAACGCTTAGATCACTATCTTTGAGCTATTGAAGATCTCACCTACTAATAGGGAGATTCTTGATAAATCCCTCATTGAGGAAAATGTCCCAAAAGATTTGGATCTAGATCAATTTCAATCCATGGTGGGTCACCTGACTTCACCCCACTATTTTTCCTTTTCTAAAGAAGATGACCATTCACTGACCCATCTGCACAATGCTCCTTTACATATTGAAGTCATGATAGGTCCAAAGCATGTCTATCACATCCTCATTGACAATAGTGTTGGCCATAATATTTTCTCTGCTAAGCTTCTTACTCAATTAGGCTATGATGAAGATTGCATAGATGCCCGCAATAAAATCACTATCAAGTCATATGATGAAGAGGAAAGAAAATCTAAAGGTTTAGGTGTGCTGCCAATCTAGGTTGGAACTATTGAGACAAATGTTATTTTTCAAGTTATAGACATTCCCCTTGCCTACAATATACTATTGGGAAGACCATGGATTAATGAAATGTAGGTAGTCCTGTCTACATATCATCAATGTATTAAATTCTCATTCTATGGTGTAGAAGTGACATTGCCTTCCAATACAACTATTCTTGCAATACACTCATGCAATCTACAAATAGCTTTGTTCCAACTAAAAGAGAGTCCACTAAATTCTATAATGCCAAACTCAAAGAAATGGAACAAACTTTGAAACTCAAGGATGCAAGCATGGGAGGGTATCAAATTGAACCTGTGTTATCATTAGCATCTCTACCTCCGTCTCCGCATTCCTATGGGAGACCCTCTAAGAACAACAAAACTTCTTCTTGTTCTCCCCAAATAGTCTATGATGGTGCCTTTATCAAGGCCACAACACCAATAGAAGATGAAGATGAGGAAAGGGCTATTACAACTTGGCTTTATAAAGGAAAAGAAACATCTGAACAAATCACTCCAGCTCGTGACTTAGAACAAGAACCATATAGTGAAGCCTTCAAGATCATGAAGCAATTTGGTTACAAAGGAAGTGTGTTTGGAATGAATGCTAGATGTTGGTAGTTATTCTGTAGTAGTTGTTGTTGTATTCATGACTATGATTGTCATTGATGTCAACACAGTGACCTTCTGGAGACTAGCAGAGAAGCAGACAATGTTTTGATTAGCACACGTGGGATATTGTAGTTGGAGCTATGTGATGTTGAGGTTATATTCTTTGATATGTTATATTTCTATGGTTAAGAGAATAGATAGTAATTTATTTATTCATGGAAGTTATGAGCATTTTGGTGGAAGCAGTATTCAGGCAGTGTTCTTGAGTAGCGGTTTGTGGAAATCGAATGATATCTCCTAATCAGGATGGAATCTAGTTTTGTGTAGTTAAAGGGAAGTTTGAGACACATTGATAGTGATGTGGTTCAAAACACAAACTTTGAGGTTGCACGAGTGAAGAGTTATTGCATTTGGAAGCTGACAGTTTTGTGTAATTTTGATGTAGCATGTGGAAACTTTTATTTTGTAATTGTTTGCCGACTCATTTGTAATTATTTGATTGTGATATAAAGGAATGAATTTTTTTCCTTATGGTAAGTGAGTGTGTAAGAAATGTGAGCATGGTATGGTTGAATGGGAATGTATGCATGAAGTGAAGAAGAGAGCCTATGAAGTTTTGAAAGTGAAATTGTGAAGGAAGACATGCGAAGTACAGAGATCTGGAATTGAGATTTGGTGTAGCAGTGAGTGTGGTTTGGCATAGTGGAGGAGGAAAAATATTTCATATTATTTTTTTGAATAATCTTAAGGTCATTTGGATAGTGTGTTTAGTGATCTTACCCTGAAGCTATTTGGTTAGTGGATCCTTCTGTCTTCCATAACTCTTAACAGGGTTAGAATCTTTTAATAGGGATTCAAAATCTCCTAATAGGGATTCATATGTACTTAATGTATTTCATAAGACTCCTAATAGATTCCATCCTTTTACAAGGAATATTCATATTAGTGCATCTTTTGTGGGCATCATTCCCACCGGAGTTTACTCTTTGATCAAGAGGTTCCCTAGTCAACGTATCTTGTGTTATTGTGTCATTGTGTATGAATATCTTTCTATGGTTGATAATTATATTGCTTACATGGTTAAATGTTTTTGAATTTGATAATAGTTATAATTATCTGATAACTGATTCACCCCCCCCACCTCTCAGTTATCTTGGTGGACTTTACTTTCTAACAATTGGTATCACAGCAGCAGGTCCTTGAAAGAAAATTTTAACAACTTGAGGAGATCCATTGCGAATTTCAGGAAAGAAAGCCCTAAGTTTGATGGAGTAAATTTTGACAGCTAGAAAGAAAAGATGAAGACACATCTACTGTGTTTAGGACCAGATTATTGGTTGATTAAAAAGAATGATAGGACTATCATTGAAGATAGTCTTGAAACAAGTTCTAAAGATGAGGTAGATCTATTCATGTGTAGCATACTTGCAAGAGAAGCACTTTTGACAACACTTCCAGAGAAGGAATATAGTCAGGTAAAATGTTTGAAGAAATCTTATGAAATTTGGAAAGCTTTACATCTACTTTTGAAGGTGATGAACATGCAAAGAGAGCTAGATTACATAATTGGATATGTGTATTTGAAGATATTACAATGATGGAAGATGAATCTGTTAGAAGCTATATTTGTAGAATGTCAAAAATTGTTGCAAGGATAAAAGCTTATGGAGGAACAAAGATAGAGAATCAAGTGATATGGAAAATTCTAAGGACATTGACTCCTGTATTTAAGTAGACAACATAGATGATTGAACAAGTTATACCTTGTACTATGAACTTTACAAGAGAGACTCTTCTTGAAAGATTGGAAGTAGCAGAAATGAATCTGAGGGTATTAGGAGACTTACCTAGAATGGAGACACCATTCAGTGCTCTTAGTATTCACCCTACTTTGTCAAGAAGTACCAGTGTGAGTGGAGATTATGCCAGTAGCAGATCTAGAAATGAAGAAGACAAGAAGATTGATGAAGGTATTGCCTTGCTTGTGAAAAGAGAACCAAACGGTAAGAAAATTTTTAAATGTTGGACTTGTCAAGAATATGGTCATTTTGCATCTAAATATCCTAAGAGAGTTAAGAAGTACAAAAATAATTTCAAGCCTAGAAGATCTAAGGAATGTTATTATGGTAATGATGATCTTGAAGCTAGTATAAAAAGAACTTTGAGTGAAAGTGATACTGAGAATAATGATGAAATAGGATTTGTAGCAATTAAAGAAGAGAATTCTGAATTTGATGTTAAGGAAGAAAAAGCCTTAGTTTCCCAAGTTGAAAAGAAAGTTGATTGGATTATAGATAGTGGTTGTTCACATCATATGATTGGAGATATGAAAAAGTTTATAAAGTTTGAAAATTATGATGGAGGAGTTGTTAGAGTTGGTAACAATACACCTTATTTGATTAAAGGTATAGGATCTATTACTCTTGATGGAAAGACTAATTTTGATGATGTTTACTTTGTTGATGGATTGAAACATAATCTTTTGAGTGTTGGACAGTTAGTGGATAAAGGATATCAAGTTTGGTTTACTAAGTAAACTTGTGTGATAAAGGATAAAGATGGAAATCTGATTGGAACTAGATCTAGAACCAGAGGTAATATATTTTAGTTGAATCCTACTGAGATGACATGTTTGATTACTAAGATTGATGACAGTTGGTTATGGCATAGAATTTTTTGTCATATAAACTTTGATAACATTGTGAAAGTGAGTACTAAACTTGCAATAAGGGATTTGCCTAAAATTATGAAGCCTACTAACATGATTTGTAGAGAATGTGTGATGGCTAAGCAGAAGAGAAGTTCATTTCCAAGTAAGAAGTTCACATCAGAAGACAAGTTGGAGATTTTTCATACAGACCTGAGCGGTCCTACCAGGAATAGAGGACTCTATGGAGAAAGGTACTTTATGGTTCTTGTTGATGATTTTACAAGACTGATGTGGATTGCATTTCTAAAAGAAAAATTTGAAGCATTTGATAAGTTTAAGATCATTAAGAATAAAGTTGAGAATGAATCTAGAATGAAGATTTAATGTTTGAGATCTGATAGAGGTGGTGAATTTACTTCTAGAGAGTTTAACACCTTTTGTGAAGTGAATGGTATTAAGAGATAGTTTTCAGCCCCTAGAACACCTGAACAAAATGGTATTACAGAAAGAAGAAATAGGTCAATGACTGAAGCAGCAAGAGAGCTATGTTATTTGAGAATGATTTGGCGAAGACTTTCTAGAGAGAAGAAGTGAATACAACATTATATACAATGAATAGAGTACAAATCAGAGTAGACATAGACAAGACACCTTATGAATTATGGTTTGGACATGCACCCTCAGTTAAGTATTTTAGAATTTTTGGAAGCAAATGTTATATAAAGAGAGATGATGATATTGGAAAGTTTGATTCTAGAAGTGATGAAGGTATTTTTCTTGGATATTCTTTGAAAAGAAAAGCATATAGATGTTACAATAAGAGAACTAAAACTATTGTTGAGAGTGCAAATGTTAAAGTTGATGAGAAGTTAAAAATTCAAGAAAGAATGCTTGATTATGAATCTAATGAAGAAGCTCATCCTTAGCCTAACACTGAATCTACTAAATTATTCTATGAGACTGACAGTGAATTATTGAATGAGAGTCCTGTAGAAGAAACCAGAGAGGAATCTAGAGAAGAATCTATAATTGAAACAAGATATGTGACTATGACACCGAACAGGTATCTATCTAGACATCATCCTGTTGAAAAAGTTATTGGAAGTTTGGATAGAGGAGTTTTGACTCAGAATAAGGTACATTTATGTTTGATTTCTCAAATTGAACCTAAATCTACTAGTGAAGCTTGTGAAGATGAACATTGGATTAATGCTATGAGAGAAGAACTAGATCAAATTGAAAAGAACAAGACATGGGAATTGGTCCCTAGACCTATAGAAAAGAATGTGATTGGAACTAAATGGGTATTCAGAAACAAGATGAATGAACAAGGAGAAGTAGTAAGAAACAAAGCAAGATTGGTATGTAAAGGATACTTGCAACAAGAAGGAATTGATTATGAAGAAACTTTTGCACCAGTAGCAAGACTTGAAGTAGTAAGAATGTTTTTGGCTTATGCAGCTTTTAAAAAATTCAAAGTGTATCAGATGGATGTGAAGTCTACATTTCTGAATGGTGAATTGGAAGAAGTCTACATTGAGCAGCCTGAAGGTTTTCCTTTGACTCAAGAAGGAGATATGGTATGTAAATTGAAGAAAGCACTATATGGACTAAAGAAAGCACCTAGAACTTGGTATGCTAGATTGGATAAGTATTTGTTAAAATTAGGATTTAGTAAAGGAACAATTAACAGCAACCTGTACACAAAAGAAATTGAAAATGGTTTGTTGGTTATAGTTATTTTTTTTTATGACATTATTTTTGGAGGAGAAGATGAAGCTAGTGAAAAAATTTATGATGAAATGAAAACTGAATTTGAAATGAGTATGATTGGTGAGATAAAATACTTTTTGGGATTACATATAACATAGAGTAATGATGGTATCTTTGTAAGTCAGACAAAGTACTTGAATGATTTGCTGAAAAGATTTGGAATGGAGAACTGTAAACTAGTTGGAACACCTATGGTTATAGGACACAAACTATCTAGCAAAGATGAAACACCAATAGTCGAGCAGAAGAAATATAGATCCATGATTGGAGGATTGTAGTACTTAACACACACTAGACTAGATATAACACATTCAGTTGGAATGGTAGAAAGATTTCAAGCTGAACCTAGACAATCACATTATGCAGCAGTATAGATAATACTAAGATATTTAAGAGGTAGAATGGACTATGGATTGTGGTATGAAAAATCTGATGATTTTACCCTATGTGTATATACAGATGCTGATTGGGGAGGTAGTGTTGATGAAAAGAAAAGCACCAGTGGTGGAGCCTTTTTTCTTGGAGGAATATTAGTTTCTTGGCTAAGCAAGAAGCAGAATTGTATTTCATAGAGCACAGTAGAAGTAGAGTATGTAGTAGCAGCAAATAATTTGGATGAAGCAAATGCTGAAGGATATTGGAATAAAGTTTGTTAAACCTATTGTCATACATTGTGACAACACTAGATGGTCAGTATGTCTAATAATCCTATATTACATTCTAAGACAAAGCATATAGAGATCAAGTATCATGTTGTAAGAGAGAAAGTTGCTAAGAAAGAAGTTAGATTGGATTACATAAGCACAAAGGAGTAGATAGCAGACATATTTACAAAGCCTTTTCCTAAGGATACATTTGAGTATCTGAGAGGTATGCTTGGGGTTATGCCCCAACCTACTTTTGAGTAATGATGTAGTTGGTTGCATCCATCCTATAGTATATGAGCCCTATCTTTCTTCTGGACTAGATGTTGGTACTTCCTCTATGGGGGAGTATGTGTATCTAAGCTGAGTCATGAGGACTCTTGTGAATGTATTTTCTGAATAGTGTCTTTTGACATTGAGTTGTTCTTGACATAGTGATGAAATTTTTTTCATTGATGTCAATGGGGGAGAAGTGTACATGAAAAACCATTTGTACCACTTGTACCATCTATTGGAGAGAATTGAATAGGAAAATGAAGAAACATTTTATTGATGAAGAAGATTTGAAATGTTTGTCAGTGCAGCAGTGTTGCAGTATTAGATTTTTGGAACATTGGATGTTTTTCATCTATGTTGCCATCAATGCCAATGGGGGAGAATTTTAGGAATGAATGCTATATATTGGCAGTTATTTTGTAGTAGTTGTTGTTGCATTCATGACTATGATTGTCATTGATGTCAACACAATGATCTTCTAGAGACTAGCAGAGAAGCAGACAGTGTTTTGATTAGCGCATGTGGGATATTGCAATTAGAGCTATGTGATGTTGAGGTTATATTCTTTGATATGTTATACATCTATGGTTAAGAGCACAAATATTAATTCATTTATTCATGGAAGTTGTGAGCATTTTGGTGGAAGCAGTATTTAGGCAGTGTTCCTGAGTAGCAGTTTGTGGAAATTGAATGATATCTCCTAATTAGGATGGAATCTAGTTTTGTGTAGTTAAATGGAAGTTTAAGACACATTGATAGTGATATGGTTCATATCACAAACTTTTAGGTCACACGAGTGAAGAGTTATTGCATTTGGAAGCTGACAGTTTTGTGTAATTTTGATGTAGCGTGTGGAAACTTTTATTTTGTAATTGTGTGCTGACTCATTTGTAATTATTTGAGTTTGGTATAAAGGAATGAATTTTTTTCCTTATTTTAAGGAAGTTTTTAATAAATGTGAGAATGGTATGGTTGAATGTGAATGTATGCATGAAGTGAAGAAGAGAGCATATGAAGTTGTGAAAGTGAAATTGTGAAGGAAGACATGCGAAGTACAGAGATCTGGAATTGAGATCTGGTGTAGTAGTGAGTGTGGTTTGGCACAGTGAAAGAGATAAAATATTTCATATTATTCTACTAAATAATCTTAAGGTCATTTGGACAATGTGTTCAGTGATCTTACCCTGAAGCTCTTTGGGCAGTGGGTCCTTCTATCTTCCATAACTCTTAACAGGGTTAGAATCTTTTAACAGGGATTCAAAATCTTCTAACAGGGATTCATATGTACTGAATGTATTTAATGACTCCTAAAAAAGTCCATCCTTTCACAAGGAATATTCATATTAGTGCATCTTTTGTGGGCATCATTCCCATTGGGGTTTACTCTTTGATCAAGAGGTTCCCTAGTCAACATATCTTGTGTTATTATGTCATTGTGTATGAATATCTTTCTATGGTTGATAATTATATTGCTTACATGGTTAAATGTTGTTGAAGTTGATAATAGTTATAATTATCTGATAACTAATTCACCCCCCTAATTTCTAACAAAGTGGCCCTATAGGAGTGAATGATAATGGCTTGCTCGAACCAATTGAAGCCATAGGTCATAGGATGAAAGACACCACAGGTCTTGGATTCAAGAAGATCCCATTTCATTTAGGGATTAAAAAACTTTTACCAGAACTAGAATGCCAACCAAAACCTAAAAATACTCCTTCAGCTAATAAATCAGAGAACTCTGACAAGTATACTTTTCTATATCCTATTCCTCCCGATTTTGTTACTCTTTGCAGAACCAAATGAACCTATTATACCTATCCATCTGGTAGAGACTGATAATGATTCAGATGGCACCATTTCAGTACATCTAGTTACATATGACCAATGGATGTAAACTGGTAATCCTTATTTTTAGGGTGAACAATACATATCATCATCTTTCCAAGAGCATTTTGAACAAGATCAACTTTAGAAAACCATTAATACCACAAGAGATGAAGACAAGTCATATGGTACAACTAGTGTTTATCGAATTCTGATATCAAGCATCATTGACTCACATGAGTATGAGTTTGACTCTCTGTCGCATGAGTATGAGGTCTCAACTTGCTCATCCATGATTTTGATGACTATACTATGAATTCACTTGAACCCGCTACTACTCTTTCACTCCTCCATCTTGAACTTATCAATTGTAACTCTCCCTCTCAAGCTAGTGAAGTTCTTATGTTCCAAAATGACTACACTTTGGCTTGTTATCTTAACACTATCAAACCTATAACATTTTCCACCAGTGAAAGTAGTGTCAACATGACTGAAGCTAATATCCAGTATCTTAGTCACCAACTTAAAAGAAAAAAGAATAGGTGCTCTGATGGTGAAAACCACATTGTGGCAGTGTTAGAGCCAAAAAAAGTAAAAATAAAAGATGTATCTAAGGGTGAAAATCTCTCTAAGGTGCTCAAGGATGAGATACTTGATACACTTCCAAGTCATTTTCAAGAGAGGTCATCAGTGCTGATTGAGCCAACCCAATTGGTGAATTTGGGTATGGAAGCTACACCTCAGATTATTCATCTAGCACAGTCACTATCTACATAAGAAAAAGAAGATTTCTCCAGTTTCTTTTGAAGCAAGAAAATCAATTTTGCATGGACTTACTCTAATATGCCTAGATTGGATCCCAATCTAATCATGCATCATCTGTCTATTGCACCAAGTGTTAATCTTGTCAAACAAAAGCTTCGAAAGATGCATCCACATGTGGCACTTTTGGTCAAAGATGAATTAGAAAAACTTCTCAATGTTGGTTTCATTAGAGTGATTGATTATGTCGATTGGATCTCTAATATTGTTCTAGTTACAAAATATGATAAATCCATACGAGTGTGCACCGACTTTAAAGATCTAAATAAAGCATGTCCTAAAGATGAATTTCCATTACCTAATATTGACATGATAGTGGACATGATAGCTGGCTACCAAATGTACTCTCTAATGGACATATTTTCTAGCTATAATCAAATAAAGATCATGCCATAAGACCAAGAAAAGATAGCCTTCACATGTTCTTGTGGAACATTTTGTTGGAATGTCATGCTCTTTGGACTAAAAAATTATGGAGCTACATATCAGAGAGCTATTACAACTCTTTTTCATGACATGATGCACAAAATAATGGAAGATTATGTAGATGACACTTTGGCTAAAAGCATACAACAAAAAAAACATCTTGTAGATCTAGGTCCTATACTAGATTGAATGGAACAATTTAGTCTAAGGCTCAACACAAAAAATGTGCATTCGGTGTCACTTCTGGAAAATTGTTGGGTTATATCATATCTACTAAAGGCATAGAGGTAGATCCTAAGAAAGTTCAAGCTATCATGGACATGCCTCCACCAAAGAACATCTATTAGATAAGAGTACTTCAAGGTAGAATACAATCCATTCAGTGCTTCATTGCACAATTGGCCGATAAGTCACAACCATTCACCAAGACTTTGTATAAAGGTGTGACCTATGAATGGAATGAAGAATCTAAGAAAGGATTTCAAGAGATCAAACAATATCTTGCTAATCCACTAATCTTGATGCCTCCTATTCATGGGAAGCCACTCATCCTCTACATTTCAGCTACAGACACATCTTTGGGTGCACCACTAGCTCAAGAGGATCAGAATAACAAAGAATGAGCTATATACTATATAAGTAGAACTCTGGTGTCTTGTGAGATGAACTATTATGTCATTGAAAAAGCTTGTCTAGTAGTGGTGTTTTCTTCACAAAAACTACAACACAATATGCTTGTGCACACTAAAAGAATTATTGCTAAAATTGATCCATTAAAGTACTTACTCATCAAAGTTTCCCTTGCAGGTAGATTAGCAAAATGGGTCATGATACTCAGTGAGTTTGACATTGAGTATGTAGAGAGAAAAGCTATTAAAGTTCAAGCTATTGCAAATCAACTGGCTAAAGCACCTATAACAGATTATCAACTATTGAGCATTCATTTTCTAGATGAGTCCATAATGCTTCTTACACATCAAACATGGACTATGTTCTTTGATGGCTCATTTACCTAGTAGGGGTAGGTGCTAGAATATTATTCATTACACCAAAAAGATACTCTCTACCAAAAGCTTACAAAATGTTGTTTCCTTGTATAAACAACACCATTGAGTATGAAGCTTTGATCAATGGCATGAAGATAGTTGTTGAATGGTGCATGGATGAACTTAAGGTCTTTGGAGACTCACAATTGGTCATCAATCAAGTTAATGATACCTATCAAACCAAGGATAAAAAACTAGTGCCTTATAAATAGATGGTCGATGACCTAAGAAAATTATTTGCACACATGACTTTCCAATAGATTCCAAGAGCAAATAATAAAGTAGCAGATTCCATGGCTACTCTTGCCTCTCTATTACAGATTCCATAAAATGACTTCCAACATGAGTTCCTGGTGGAAACATTCTGCTCTCTAGCCTACAATAATCCTAAATCTATGATGATTTGTTTAGTTATTGGACATGATTCATCCTGCTACCATCATATTTACTCCTACCTCCAGGACCAAATTATTCCAAACACTTATTCTTGGAATGAAAAATTCCACCTAATCCATAGTGCTTCATGTTATGTCATTGTGGCTAACAACTTGTATAGGTGAGGTCTAGATGGTACCCTCCTTAGGTGTCTAGAGTTTGACAAGTCCAAACGTATGTTAGCTAAGGTGCATGAAGGCATTTTTGGTTCTCATTCAAGTGGTTTGACATTGGCTCATGAACTTATTAGAGAGGGTTACTACTAGTATGGAAAAGGAAGCTACACAATATGCCAAATCTTGCAAACAATGCCAATTACATGGAAATCTAATCCATGCTCCTGCCAAGGAGCTCATTCCCTTAATCAGTTTCTGGCCATTTCAACAATGGGACTTTGATTTGGTGGGTCAGATACATCCATATTCTTCAAGAGGATACAAGTTCATTATCACTGCCACAAATTATTTTACTAAGTGGGTTGAGGTGGTGCCTCTCACCATAGTTGATGGAAAATCTGTAGCTAGGTTCATACTGAATTACATCATCTATAGATATGGTGTACCCTCCTCAATAATCATTGACAATGGGGGGAAGTTCAAGAACAAAGACATAAAGGAGTTATGTACTAAGTTTAGAATCATTTAGCATTGGTCCTCGATCTATTATCCCCAGGGTAATGGATAAGTAGAAGCTTCCAACAAGATAATTCTTAAGATCCTGCATAGGACAATTCACAAATCTGGTAGAGATTGGCACCTTCAGATTAATCTAACTTTATGGGCCTACAGAACAAGCATTCAAACTTGAATAGGGGTCATGCCCTTTACCTTAGTCTACATTGTGGATTTTTTTTTCCTATTGAGGTCGAGGTTCCTACATTGCAAGTCTCTCTGAAGAACCTCATTACTGATGAAGACATTAGAATATCTCAGGTATAAGAGCTAGAGTTACTGGATGAACATCAACAAGTGGCATTCGATCATCTAAGATCATACCAAAAAATAATGTCTAAAAGCTACAATATGAAAGTCAGACCAAGGGAATTCCAAGTGGGTGATCTCATCCTGAGAGAGAACCCTAAGAATCAACAACAACAGATACAAAAGGGAAAGTTTGAACCCAACTGGCTTGGTCCGTATGTTATCACTACAACATTTGGGTTTGGTACTTATCAACTATCTAAAACTGAAGGAGAATATCTCAAAGAGCCAATGAACACTCTACACCTAAAGAGATTCTACAGCTGAGGCATCCTCTGCATGCTCATGTACATACTCTATTCTGAAAAAATCCTAAAAAATGCAAAATGTCTTGAAAAAATGATCATCTTAAAGAAAAGTTGGTAAATAGGCACTTTGATGTATCTATTATCTTGGTGAGAACCTGGTAAATAGGTGCCTTGATAATTGAAAAAAGAAAAAATGTGCAATTGATGAAAACCTGGCAAATAGGCATCATGGTCGAAAAAATAGAATCTCTGCCAAGATGGTGAAAACCTAGTAAACAAGTGCCTCTTGTTTCCCAATGCTATACCTATTACAGCACCACTTGGCTCTTGCTTTCCTAATTTAGTTTGCTTTTTCACTTTCCTGCTTTAGTTTGTTCCCCACTTTCTTGCTTTATTTTGCTAGCTCATGCACTTGCTTTTAGTTACTCTCAAGATTATACTTGAATCTACATGGATTGAAACTGGTCACACTTGGGGGCACCTTCCTAGTCTAGGGGGCATTGTCCTATCATTTCCAAATTTTTTCTCCTGCATTAGTCAGTAGTGGTTCTCACTGTGTCTTCCTACTAATGCCTAGCTACTTTTGAGATTTCTCTTCTTGAGGATCTCTCGTGTATCATTCACCAGTGGTTCTCACTATGTCTTCCTATTGATGCCTAGCTATTATTGAGATCTCTCTTCTTGAGGATCTTGCTATCTTGCGGTGACTGATCAGGAAAGTACTATCTAGGAAAATATTGTACACTTTTCATTCATCATGGGGTTCAGGTTTAACTCGTCAAGCATTCTTGAGTTGACATGTCAAATATTTCCCTAGGTTGACTCATCAAGCCTTTTCTTAGGTTGACTTGTGAAGTATTTTAGGGTTAACTTGTTAACTGACATAAGCCTTGTTATATTGTCTTAGGGTTAGGGATTTCATGAATTAATGTATGATTTTAGTACTTGCAGTGAAATTGAGTTGTAAGGGATTACAGATTGTAATCAAGTTGTAATCACTGGATAATAATAATATTGGACTCGATGTTAGTGGATGTATCCTAGGGATTGGGTGAACCACGTTAAATCTTTTTGTCTTGTCTTCTCTTCTATGTGATTTATTGTTTTCTGATATTGGTTATATTTGCACATAATTGTTATTTATGCCTTGTTAATCCTAACAAGTGGTATTAGAGCAAGGTTGTTTTTTAGTTATCCTCTATAGGAAGATCTCACAGTTTAGTGGGAGTCTCATGGTTGAGTGGGAGCAATGGAAAACAAGGGTAGACTAAAGGTTGATAATTTTAATGGGTAGAACTTTCAGTTATGGAAATTGAAAATGGAGGACTATCTCTATCAGAAGGATCTATGGCAGCCATTGGAAGGAAATCCCAAGAAACTGGCAAGCATTTCTAATGAAGATTGGGATATTCTAGATAGGAAGGCACTGGGGAGTATTCATCTATGCCTGGCACAATCGGTGTCATTCAATATTACTAGAGCAATGACAACTCAAACTCTGATGGAAACCCTGGCAAAGTTGTATGAAAAGCCTTTAGCTTCAAACAAGGTATTTCTTATGAAGCATTTATTTAATATGAAAATGGTAGAAGGTGGATTAGTCACTGATCATTTGAATGAGTTTAATATAGTTACAGTTTAGTTAGCCTTAGTTAAAATTACTTTTTATGAAGAGGTTAGGGCTCTCTTGATTTTGTGTTCTTTGCTAGAAAGTTGGAATGGCTTGGTAATGGCTGTTAGTAATTCTATATTTGGTTCTAATACCCTAAAGTTTGATGATGTTATTGGTGTTATATTGAGTGATAAAATTTGTAGGAAAAGCTTAGCGGCATCCACATCAGGTAGTGTATTGAATGGAGAAAGCAGAGGCAAAATAAGAGATAGAGGAAACAACTCTGAAAATCATGGAAAATCAAGAGGAAAATCAAAGGGAAAGAGGTCTAAATCCAAAGGGCCAAATGATTGCTGGTACTATGGAAAAATAGGTCATAAGAAGAAAGATTGTTATTCTCAAAAGAAAGATCAAGGAGACAAACATGATGGAAACAAGGAGGCAAATGTGGTAAGTAACAAATTTGAAGAGGATGCTTTGCTCTTGTCTTTAGAAAATGTTGATGATTCATGGGTGTTAGATTCAAGGGCTTCATTTCATGCTACACCCCATAGAGGTTACTTTATTGATTATGTCCAAGGAGATTTTGGGCTAGTTTATTTGGGAGATAATGAACATTTTCAGATAGTTGGAAAGGGGAAAATTAAGATTAATTTGCAGAATGGGAATCATTGGCTACTACAAGAGGTAAGACATGTTCCAAGGCTGAGTAGGAATTTAATTTCAGTAGGGCAACTGGGTGATGAGGGTTTCACAGTTACTTTTAATGATAGAAATTGGAAAGTTTCACAAGGTTCCTTAGTAGTAGCAAAAGGTGTGAAAGTAGGCACCTTATATATTTGTACAGGTCATAATGTTCCTTCTACTTTAATTGTTTAAGAAGAAAATGGATGATCAAGAACAGTGGCTGCAGTTGAGCAGGAAGAACATCAAATTGTTGTTGTAGATTCTGACATAGCACTATGGCACAATAGACTTGGGCACATGAGTGAAAAAGGTATGAAATTACTTCACTCAAAGAAAGTTTTACCTAGTCTAAAATGTGTTAATATGGATTTTTATGAGAGTTATGTGTATGGAAAACAAAAGAGAGTTAGTTTTGTGAAGAGTGGGAAGGAAAAGAAAAATGAGAGATTAGAGCTTGTGCATATAGATGTGTGGGGACCAGCTCAGATATCTTCCCTTGGTGGCTCTTTGTATTATGTTACATTTATAGATGATGCAACAAGAAAAGTATGGATTTATTTCCTTAGACAGAAATATGATGTATTTCAAACTTTTAAGAAATGGAAATGCTTGGTTGAGAATGAGACTGGTAAAAGGCTAAAATGTCTCAGATTTGATAATGGTGGTGAGTGTTGTAGCACAAAATTTGAAGATTATTGTTCCTCTAATGGTATTCATAGGCAGAAAACTATACCAAGGGCTCCACAAGAAAATGGAGTGGTTGAACGCATGAACAGGATAATAATGGAGCATGTAAGGAGTATTAGGTTGCATGCTAGGCTACCCAAAAATATGTGGTCAAAGGCTGTGAACACTATTGTTTATTTAATCAATAGAGGCCCCTCTAATCCTTTGGATTGTGGTATTCCAAAGGAAGCATGGAGTGGTAAGAAGGTGAGTTATTCTTTCTCAAAACCTTTGGTTGTGAATCTTTTGCACTTATAGCTTTTGAAAATAGAACCAAGCTAGAAGCTAAGTCAAAAAAATGTGTATTTGTTGGATATGGCATTGATGAATTTGGTTATAAGCTTTTGGATTTTGAAAATCATAAAATTGTAAGAAGTAGGGATGTCATATTCAATGAGAAAGTATTGTACAAAGATATGTTGCAGCAGCATGAGAAGAAAGAAAATGACTATGTAGTACTGGATGATACTCCAAAAGTTGATGTTCTAGTAGTTCCTTATGCTCCCCAACAACAACAACAAAAAATACCACACATCCTAGTGAATGTTAGATGATCAACAAGGCTAAGTAGACCTATAGAAAGGTTTTCTCCATCTTTTTATTATATTTTGTTAATAGATGCTGGTGAACCTGAATGTTATAATGAAGTTGTGCAGGTGGATGCAAAGATTTAGTGGGAGTCTACAATGATAGAGGAAATGGACTCCTTGCTGAAAAATCAAACTTGGGATTTATGTAAGTTATCTGCAGGAAAAAGGGCTTTACAGAATAAATGGGTTTACAGGATAAAAGAAGAGGATGGAGGTAAGAAAATATTTAAAGCTAGGTTATTTGTAAAAGGATTTGCACAAAAAAAGGGCATTGATTTTGATGAGATATTTTCTCTAGTTGTTAAAATGACTTCTATTCATACTATTTTATGTATTGTGGCTAATGAAGATTTGCATTTAGAGCAGCTTGATGTTAAAACAACTTTTCTTTGTGGTGATTTGGATGAAGAAATATATATGGTACAACCACAAGGATTTGAGGTCAAGGGTAAGGAGAATCTAGTGTGCAGACTGCAGAAAATTTTATATGGCTTGAAGCAAGCTCCTCGACAATGGTATATTAAATTTGACACTTTTATGCATGAGCATGGATACACTTAGTGTCACTCTGACCATTGTGATTATTTTAAGAGGTTGGATGATGAGAGCTTATTTTATGTTTATGTGTTGATGATATGCTTGTAGTTGGGTCTAACATGGATCACATTAAGGGGTTGAAACAATAGTTAGCACATTCATTTTCTATGAAGGATTTGGGGGTAGAAAAAACAATTCTTGGTATGAAAATTTGCAAAGATAGGAAAAATAAGAAGCTAACTTTATCTCAGGCTAATTATATTGAGAAGGTGTTGCAATGTTTCTCTATGGAGAATGCCAAAGCTATCAACACACCTTTGCCTGGTCATTTTAAATTGACTAAGGAGATGTGTCCTAAGACACCAGAAGAAGAGGCTAAAATGTCTAAGGTACCTTATTCTTTAGCTATAGGGAGCTTAATGTATGCTATGGTATGTACTAGGCTAGATATTACACACATAGTGGGAGTCATTAGCTGATATATGAGTAACCCTGGTATTAAGCATTGGAATGCAGTCAAATGGATTCTCAGATATTTGAGAGGTACATCTAATAAGTGTTTACACTTTGGGGGTTCTACTACTACTATACAATGCTATGTTCACTTAGATTTGGTAGGAGATATAGATAGTAGGTAGAGTACTATAGGTTATGTATTTACTATTGGTGGGACAGTAGTGAGTTGGATTTCTCAACTACAAAAGGTCGTTTCTTTATCCACTACAGATGTAGAGTATGTTGTTGCTACAGAGGCAGCCAAGGAGATGATATGGCTTCAATTCTTCAAGGAAGAATTGGGAGATCCACAGAAGGATAATTTTCTACATACAAATAGCCAAAGTGTCATTCATCTTGCGAAGAATTTTGCTTTGCACTCAAAGACAAAACACATATAGTTGCGGTACCATTTCATTCGGTCAATTTTGGATGATGGGAAGTTAAGGTTGGAAAAGATTCATACAGATGATAATCCAGTAGATATGTTTACAAAGGCAGTAACAAGGGAGAAGTTGAAATCCTATTCAACTTTGGTTGGTCTACTAGACTAAACAGAATAAAGGAACAGTTGAGTCCAGGGTGGTTTTATCCAGTGGGAGCCTCACGAGGTAGCAATTTAGCTACAAGATCAGTCTCCAAGTGGGAGATTATTGTTTGGTGTGGAGTCTGATTAGTCCCCAAGTGGGATATTGTTAGCTTGTGGTGACTGATTAGGAAAGTACTATCCAAGAAGGTACTATTAAGAATTTTTTAGTTGACACGTCAAACATTTCCCTAGGTTGACTCATCGAGTATTTTAGGGTTAAATTATTAACCGACATAAGCCTTGTTATATTGGCTTAGGGTTAGGGATTTCATGAATTAATGTATGATTTTAGTACTTGTAGAAGAATTGATTTGTAAGGGATTACTAATTGTAATTAGGTTTTAATCACTGGATAATAATAATATTGGACTTGTTGTTGGTGGACATAGCCCAGGGATTGGGTGAGCCACGTTAAATCTTTGTGTCTTGTGTTCTCTTCTATGTGGTTTATTATTTTCTGATATTGGTTATATTTACACATAATTGTTATTTCTTCATTGTTAATCCTAATAGATCTCTCATACATCAGTTACCACTGGTTCTCACTGCGTCTACCTACTAATGTTTTGTTCACTATCGGTTCTCTCTTTCGAGAATTTTCCTTGTATCGGTCACCAATGGTTCTCACTACATCTACCTGCTAATACTTCATTAGTACTCTGATATCTCCTTGAGTCTTCATCTCTTGTGATAGTCACCAGTGGTCCACACTATGCCTACCTACTATCGTCATCATGTTGAGACTTCTTGCATCATATGCTTTCAATTCAACATCAATTCGCTTAAACTAAAACTGGAAACTAGATTTGTAACTCTCTAAAGTGTGTTGAGCTCTTCTTTTGTGTGCTTGTTCTTTTGCTTTATCATTTCCTCTTGAGTGAATCTAAGATGTCTATCTTGATTGAGAGACATGAAGATTGGGGGCATGATCTTTTCTTTTCTTTCTATTTTCTAGTTTAGTTCCAATAATCCAATGAATCTATCTAAGAGGGGTGTCTGCTATAAGAGCCTTCATGTCATGTTGGATGGCCATGTGTACCTCAACTCCTTTTATATGGAAACTTTGGTGAGGTTGGTTGTTCTCCTTGTCTGTCTGGGTGACTTCTTTTTTCTACAAGCCAAATTGCAAATGCTCATCCTGCTAAGTGAACATAAGGGTCACTTCAAGCATTCTTTGGCAAAAGGAGGAACTCTCACATGTATGGTGTGTTTTTATGCAAGCAACATTCAAGTCATTCTAGCAACTATGCTTTAATGCTTATGCTAACTTCCTAAATCAAAAGGAATAGGTGTTCAGGTCATTCTAGCTTCTTGTGCCTTAATGCTTACACCTCATTCTGAAAAATCTTAGACTAATTTCATATTCATATTCTCATTATTACAATGTTAGTGAGGGTTGTATGACATCCTATGAGCATCCATTGCTAAAAACTCTATGATGAAAATAAAATGGGTCCAACAATCAAGTCCTAGAGTTTTCATCTAGCTTAGGCTTGCATTTTTCATTCTAGGCTTGTATTGAGGTAGTGTTTTGATGCTCACTTGATTGTCTTCTTCTAGATTCATTCATTGAAGGTTCTCATCTTTTGTCTTGGGTTCATCTTGGCTGCACAAGTGTCTGGTCCTCATTCTCAATCTTCAAACTTTCTTTTGGTTACTACCTTTCATGTATTGCAATATCCTGCATGAGATGATTAGTACCATATACATTGCATTTCCATTTGCATCTATAAACCCATATGCATACATTCTACATCTACATATTCATATCCATGTGCATCCATTATAAGCATAAATCAAATCATACATTGCATTTATTCATCTACCATCTCTCATTGCATTTCACATTTGCATACTCATATATAAAATAAAACATGTGCACATTCATTTTCATATATCAAAAACATCATGTGCATCTCATATCTAATCCATACATAGGAAACATCTCATAAACATCAACATAAAAGAAATATACACACAAGTATGATAATATCAAAAGTTGAGCTCATATATATATTGATCGATCAATGTCAATACAATCAAAAGAATGGTGCTACTCGAGCACAGTCTATCAAAAATGGGGCTACAATGTATATCAAGATGTATCTAACTCTACCCATCACCACTTGGAGGAGGTGGTGGAGGTGGTCCCTATGGTGGTCCTTGAGGAGGTGGTCCCTATGGAATGGCCCATGCTCTAGCATACTCTAAAAATGGTGGAACCTCCTCCGCTAAATCTGGCATAATAATATGCTGACAGTGTAGCCTCATATCTAGCCTCTAGTTGTGCCCTAAACAATGCCTCCTATAGCCCTATGATCTCTCAATCTTTCTCTACCACTTGGGTCTCCTGTATGATGACCTATGTGTGCAAGTCATCTCACTCCCATTGTACCTATCTAATCCTCTCTTAACTCTTCCAGAGAGCCTCCTGTAACTGTATAACCTTCCCTCCCACAGGTGGATCCTACACAATCTAATCCTACATGTCAGTTTCATCACGCTATGCCCCCTTGTTAGGAGGTAGTTGATGAGAAGTATCCCCTGTCCTCTTCCTAGTGGACCTATCCTAGGTCCCACTACTCCCTACACTTGTATCTAACCCCATCTGCCTAGGAGGATTGGGATTCTACCCAGTCCTTGGTCTCAATACCCTTTGTTGCACTGCTGTTGAGCAACCTGCTATTGTCCAGGCTATTTCTATGGTATCTACTATTGTGATGGTACCCATTGCTGCTATGCCTATTTCTATTGTGCAGGCTACACTACTTGTTGTACCCGCTAGCCCATGCCAATAGGAGCTATGAATCTCAAGTAAGGGTATGCCAAAATGTGATCCATGTATGTAGACATCACCCCTACTAAATAATCCCATTGAGCTAGTGGTATCAGTACATCAATCATGCATCTACCCTAGTCTAGTCTTGGCTACCAGCCCTTCTTCATCTCATCGATGAATTGGGCATAGGTACAATACTCCTAGGAGACATCCTACGATCTCCCAAACTATCATTGGACATGTGCGAGCGAGAATTGCTCAATGATAGAAATGGTGTGCCTAATCAAAGGATGCAAGAAGAACATGTGTGGAAACTCATGTCGGGCATCATCCCATACCTCAATATCTACCCATGGTGTTCATATCATTGCTACCATATCATCTAGCTGCCTATGCCACTGCTCTGTCTTACCCAGTGCTAGCTAAGTCATCAGACCTGCATATCTATATATATATGGCTCTAAGGGCTATCGAGTATCATGGAAAATTGGCCTACATATGGGGAGATGCTCCTAGGCCTAGATCTATAGAACAAGAACACCTGGGGCCATGGTTTGCGCACTTAGATACACAATCTCATGCATCTCATGGTACATCTATGCGAGCATGCACTCACCGCATCCAAACCTCATAGCTAGCCTATCCAGCATCTACTCTAGCATGTGCCCCCAGCTGCACTCTAATCCATGTTGTCCTCAATTTGGTACCAGGTAACAACTTAGAAATATCTCAAAAATATGGCTAAGATGACTACTAATCTATGACCGGCTCCATACCTACTGATCTAGTCCTCCACCAAGATGGCTTGGCCCATAACCAACTCATCCTAAAAGATGGCCCTTAGTGCCAATGTGCCCACACTTGATTGAATCTCATACTCCATGTGAGCCTTGTAGAATGGTATCCTGAGAATCCTATAGATATCCTCGGGAGTGATGGTCATCTCCCCCATTGGCAAGTGGAAGGTGTTCATCTCTGAGTGGAAATGTTCAACCAGTGTACCTAATAGACCATGATTTACTTGAATGTTGGGTATATCATGCAAATAAGATAATTCCAGCCCATCGATGTGGGCACCCTCAGCATCACTCAAACTTTGCACTAGCTCAGCGATAAATGGGTGGTGAGACTGGAATGCAATATATGGGTAGTCAACCTACAAAGAAAGTGATGGAATTCGATCAGTATCTTAATCATGATGGTTTTTCAAAGTAATAACAACAAGTGAGGCTATGCATCTATCCTAAACATGACTCTTTGACACTCTAATTGGCTGATTTTATGAAAAATTGGACGAAGACTCCGCAAAGTTGTAGCAAATTCCTGCATGTGGAAACTCTTCTCCTACATGAGACTTCTTTTTCATGTGAGATAGGATTTCTATTCATGCAAGAGTTCATCACTGAGGATGAAATCTTGCACGACACCACCTTGCACCCTGCGTGAGCTCATGGAGATGCCCTGTGCAAGGAAGCCCTAACCTATGTGAGAAAATTGATCACTTGCACGAGGGGTGATTGAGGCCAATGTGAGGAAACTATTCCCTCATGAAATATTTGATGCAAGACTCCTAATTTGATCTAAAACAAGCATTAAATCTACCTAAATCAACTAAGAAGCAGTAAAAAACTTGAAATGTAAGATGGTTGTTTGACTACTCATAGGTGCATCATCCTCCGGTGGCTAGTTCTATCATCGAGAGTGCTTAAATCAATGTGAATGCCCTAGCATGTTCTCCATCACTCTCAGAGCTCTCAAATTCACTAGAAGACAAAGTGAATAATGAATTGAAAATAACCCCTCAGGGCCTTATATAACTTTTGACCTAATTTTCAAAAGTGCTCTGTTTTACACAAAAACTTCACCCATGGCTAAATCGACTGCTCTGAATCCATTTTCAAGATCGAAATCAAAATTAGACATCTCTAGTTAGCTCAAAATCATGTTTTAAAATTTTGGGACCATCAAGATCAGACGCTTGTGCAGTCGACCTTCTAGTGTCATTTTCTTGAGATTTTCAATGTTTTCATCAAAAGTCAACTCTAGTCAAATTTGGTCAACTATGGTTAAACTTGGTCAATAGGACCTCCAAATTACTCCAAATCACCCTTGTAGCTTCATAATCCTTCTGTAATCTATTCTAAGTTCCTCTAGATCTTTGATTTTATCTCTATCTGCAACCTTTTGTTGTCAATCATCTTTCTAACATGTCATCTTTTGATTTCTCTCCCAAGGGGGTAGGATGATTGCATCATTGAATCTTGTTGAATCATTCTTGAATCAGTCTGATCTAAATCAAAAGTTCTCATCACTAGGGGCATCTTTGTGCCTTACATCTTGTCATCTTGTCTTCTATCTTTTAGGTATCTTAGCAATCTAACTCAAATCCTTGAGGATCAAGCTTCGTTATGGAGATGGTTCTCAAAATCTCATTAGGAATTGGGGCAATCTAACCCTAATTCTAGAAAGTCAAGCTTTGTTTTGGAGATGGCTCTTGAAATCTCTTTCTGACCATTATCTGGGCAACCTAACCTCAGTCTTGGATGACTAAGCTTCATTCCGGAGATAGTCCTAAATCTACATCAGTTGTCATCTACCAATAGGTATTAGGGCAATCTAACCCTGACTCCTAAAGATTGAGCCTTGTTTTAGGGATAGTCTTCTCTCAAGTGGTAATCTGACTGAGGTCTTTTCAATCTAACATAGGCTTTGGAGAATCAAGCTTCATTCTAGAGATGGTTCTACAACTCAATCTAATCAGTGTCTTGGTGATTTAACCTTGACTTTTGAGGGTTAAGCTCTATTCTAGAGATAATCCTGAAAACCTCATCATCTATCAAATCAAACTATTCTTTGAATCAACACACTGCTCATAGATCAATTCAAAGAGGGGCAAAATGTAATACCCCAAAATTGGCACCTTACAATATTAATCAATTTTAGTGTATTTTTCCAAATTTCTACATCTTAAAATTCATATTGTACTAGGAATTTTTGTCCCCTAATTGACTTTATTTGACTTGGTGTCAAATGTAAAAAACCCTAAATTTGCATTAATCACACACTATATTTAATTCTTAAATATTCGATATTTATTGGCTAAAAATTCCCTATGATTAATTAATTTAATTCTAAAGTCCTGGTGCTTTTAAATTAAATTAATTCCACCCCCTTTAGCTAATACACATCAGAGGAATTAATAATTCTTTAATTCTCTAAATGAAATATCCCACATGAATTTAATTATTCAAAATTATTTGAAGAGTCACCCATATGTGGCAATATTTCATTTATTTTATTAAAGAAATCCTTCAATTTGTCTCACCTTCCTCCATGGAGATGGAGAGTCATCCATTTCTTTCCAAGAAACTCTTCATCCTTCTCTTAGGCTCTTCTATATTATGAACCTATTTTTCTCATTTTGAGGAGGCAATTTTAGAGTACCAAAACTATAGCGAATTGTTGTCTCAATTTTTTCATACTTTCAAGATTTTTATTGCATATTTAGAATAATTTCAACTTCTAATATAATTGTATTCTCATCTTAAATATAGTTTTCTTATTAAGTTCTTAGTTTAAATCTCATTGAATTTGAAGCTTCTTAGATTTAATTTGCATTCTCATATTTCTTTCAAGTTTATAGCTTAATTTGCATTCTCATTTCTAGCTTAAATTCAATTGCATTCATGGTTAACTTTGAAAATCCTCTATTTTAGTCATTGGTCTATGGTTTTTGGCTTTCAAATCTGAGAGTAATTCAAAGACCCCACCTAAATAGGAGGCGATAGGTCGATTCAAATAGATATGTATGTTGAGTAGTTCCATACTTATTTTCACATATGATTGATTGAGCAATGACTATGTTGTGTCTATGGCTGAATTAGAGGTCAAAATTCAGACATAAACAATACCTTCTCTTTCCATCAAACGAACAAGGTTCTTTCACTAGTGTTCTCTAATAGGATCTTCTACATTTGATTCATCTTTTTCTAAGCTTGCAACTGTCCCATGAGTGACTAGACTATCTGAATCTCCCCAAAGGAGATTAGTGGAAGGGACCCAATCTTCACACATTTCTTGCTGATTTGTCAAATTAGGTATGTATTCTGGTTCATCTTCATTATCTAACTCATCAAGGATAGGATCAATTTTCTTGCTGTGATTCAAGAATCCTAGGTGAACCATCTCCTTAGACTTGCATCCAAAAGGATAATGATCAAGGGGTTTAGCTATAGCATCCAATCTATGATTAAGAGGGCCATGTCCAGGATAACCCATCTATTTGATAAAAGTATACCCTCTTCCATAAGCCTTAGGAGAGGGAGAGAAGTTCTCATTATGCATATATTTCTCTTCTCTATAAATTCAGTCTTTAACAACTATCTCTTCTTTCTCATCTTGAATAGGAACTAAGGACTCTACAAATGTGCCAAATAAATTCATAGCTGAAGAGGAAGGTCTCATTTCTTGTGAAGGATTTCCATAAGACCTAGGTGAAACTGGTAGTTTCATGAGGGAGTTAAGTTGATACCCCCCCCCCATGCCAAGGTCTACTATCTTGAACTTATCTTTACATTCAGCTAAGGTTGCATTGAACTCTTTTACTTCTATATTGAGGGGAACATGAGTACTCACTAAAACTGAGTTAATAGATAAAGTGTTATCCCTAGGTATACAAATCTCTACTCCATTGTAAGGGAACTTAACACACTGATGGTAGGTAGATGGCACTACTTGCATATCATGAATCCATGGTCTACTAATTAATATGTTGTATGGAAGTGGAGAAACATCAAATATTTGGAATAAAACATCTTTTTCAATAGGGCCAATCCTAATAGGAAGGACGGCCAACCCATTGGAACTTCTTTCCGCCTCATCATAAGATTTGATAGTAATCTTTTTTCTAGTATCTATGACTTGTTCAGAATAACCCAACATCTTCAAGAGACTCAAGGAACAAATATTAAGCCCAGAAACCCCATCTATCAACATGTTCCTGACATGGGTTTTGTGGATCATGACCTCAATATGAAGAGTGAGATTATGAAGGTGGCTCAACACTTTATCATCATCCTCTAAAAAGGTAAGGTAATGAGGGCTAGAAATATGGTTAACCATGTTATAGAATTGATCAATGTCTAAATTGTTGGGGACATTTTCTATGTGCAAAGCATCCTCAAGGACTTTCTTGTCTCTTGAGGAAAACTCTAAGAGCTCAAATATCAAAATCAGAGCTAGGGTTATTTGCAAATGATCACCAAGATTATAGCTCAACTTAGGATTCACTGCTAGTTTTGAGGTGACATTCTTGGATGTCACTTACTTTGGTCTACTTGGTTGACTTTGTTGACAATTTGGCTAATGTGGATTCATAGATGTTTTCATTATGGCAACATATGATCTCTATTGAGAGCGTAGAGTCTGGAATGCAAGTATGGCAAGTTGAAGAAAGAAATTGTCTAAGTATGGATACAATGATCCTAATAAAGCACTCGATGAAGATTTAGTTGGAAACGTCCATTGGAGAAATATTTTTGTTTGCACAGTTAACTAAAGCTTCTATAGAGTATGAGGATACCCCATCTCAGTGCACATAATGTTTGGAGTAGTACGGACAAAGTTATTCAAAGTTTACCAATGACAGTTTTTGCAGACAGAATAGTTTTGGAGAAAGTATTAGCGAAAGAGTTAAGGGATTATTTTTGCTTGTCAAAATAATGACTTAACATTATGAAGGGATGACATCCTAGATGTTTACTCTTGGATAAAGATTTTAGAAGCTGACCATGTAAATTTATTAGCTTTAATAACTCATATATTAGGCATACTTGAAATGTAATGAAATAGTGAAGTGATATGTAAAAAGAAAGAAAAGATAACTTGCGATAGTTGTTTATTGTGATAGCAGCAAAGGCTATTGAGGTGAAGTTGTAAGTAGTACCATATTATAGTGAGAAACATTTTGTATTACCTATTTGGGTAGTGAGATCAGCTGGTGATCAGGTTTTATAATCTAACTCCTAACAGGGTTAAGGCTTCTAACAAGGCCTAAAGTCCTTTAACTAGGACATATCTACTATATATTGTAAATTGACTCCTAACAGGGTCCAATATCCCTAACAGGATACTTTTGATTAGTGATATTTGTGGGTACCATCCCCACCAGGGTTTTCCCTTGGCCAGGGTTTCCTCAAGAACATATGATGTGTTATGAGTTCTTTCTATTTACTACTATGTTTGTTAATCAGGTTGATAATCTTTGTATGCACTAAAGTAATCTGTTATATCCATAAGTGGGAAAAAGAAAAAGTTTGTGAAATACTGATTCACCCCCCCTCTCAGTATTTTCTATTTCTAACAATTGGTATCAGAGCACAGTTACTCAGAGAAGGAACATTCAAGGAAAGCTTAGCAGCTTGAGTAAGATCTCTATGGATATGGATCAACTTCAGAAGAATCTTGAAGAAGCTCTTGAATAGATTGATATGCTTACTGATGAAAGAAACTCCTTAAGAAGAAAATATGAAGATGCAAAGAATGCTATTGACAAATTAAAAGGCAAGATTGAAGATCTGAAATCTAAAAAGAAATCTGATATGCTTGTTGAAGATTGTGATGAATTAGAAAAAGAAAATGAGATCCTTAAGCATGAGTTGAAGATAGTAAATCTGAAGCTTAGTATGAAAGATGGAAATTTGAGATATGATAATGAAAAATTGAAAATTGAGAATGAAGATCTGAGGTCAAGACTTGAAAAGGAAACATCTGAATCTGAAAAAGTAAAAATGCAGTATGTGGAACTTCAAAAGTATAATAAAATTGTGAAAGGTGAATTAACTCAATCTAAACAACAACTTGAAAGGCTATATTCAAAAAGTGATAAGACTGAAAAACAAATTTCTTTTGAAGAACCATTCTTTGATAGGACTAGATTTGGATATAGTATGTTTAGAACAAACCATGAAAGTAAGAAGCCAGATATGAAGACATATGAAAGTGTGGAGGAAATAAAGCTAGATGAGAACACATTGGAAGATCCACCTAAAGAAGAACCACCTAGAGAGAAAGAAGAATCAAAGCAAGAAGAATCAAAATAGGAAGAATCATCTAAAGGTATGCAAAGAGAATTCAAAGGTAGATGTTTTGCTTGTAATACTATTGGGCACATGAAGAGAGATTGCACAAGTAAGAAATTTAAACCTTTTAATAGACATTGTTATAATTGTCATAGTTTTGGACATAGAGCTAATGAATGTAGAAGACCTAAAGTAATTTTGAATAATTATGATAGAATGATTGGGAATACTAACAATGCAGATAAGAAATCTATTAAAGAAATGAATCAAAGAAAAGTGGTAGTATGTTTTAGATGCAACAAAGTAGGACACATTGCTAGAAATTACAGGTCACAGATTAACCAGCAAGGATAGAGATTTGGAAACAATGGAATCATTTGTCAGATATGCAACAAGTTTGGACACTCAGCAAGATTTTTCAGAATGAACAATGGAGGTTATCATCATAACCCTAACCCTAGGAACAATGCAAGAGGGATTGAAAATGCAGGAAACAAAGAGAAAGGTTGTTGTAGCAATAAAGATGAAGTAAAATTTGACAAAGGCATAGATCAAGGAGGTATAGTAGCACTGAAAGTAGTCAGGAAGGTAATGTAACTGCTGGTAAGGATGAATCTTTACCTGACCCTTCTTTAAGTACTTAAATTATGTAAGTTTCTGTAGTTTAGGACTTAGGATTAGTGTAGATTAGGAATTTGAATGAGTTAAGTTTTGCACAGTTAGATATAGGTTTATTATGTTGTACTAATGCTATGGTTAAGTGCACAAAAGAAAATATTGTGTTTTGCGAGGTTGCTGAAAGTTTTATGGTTGCAGGTTTGCAGAATCAGCTTTTTGAGGTTTTAGCGGCAAAATGAATGAATGTGATGTCAGATCGAGTTAATGTGAAGTGTTATAAGATCAAAATAAAAGTTATTACGATTAAAAAGTGATTGAAAAGTGATTTGAAAGAAGAAAAGTGAGTTAAGGATGATTTGAAGAAGTTTGGAAGCAGTTTGCAGTGACGATCATACCGAAACCCTAGATTTGCAAAGTTGAGGTATTTTTTGATCTTTAATCAGTTGATAAGATGGATATTTCTATGGTTCATAATGTTAAGGATAAGAATAGACCAAAGATTAAGAAAGAACTAGTAGAGCCAACTAAAATTGATGATAGTCTAGCATTATCATCTGTACCAGACGGAGTATTGCACATTGAGAATGTTAAAGGATATTTAGGTTGCAAGTTTGAAACTTTGGGAGATGTAGATTTTAGTGATGATTACAGGAAATTGTACAATCAAGACATGTTAGTTAAACTAGCTAATGGGCACCTAGAGAATAATGAAATTATCAAATATTACATGAAGTATGAATTCAATGATGAGGAATGTACCAAGATCATTTTAAGTAGAATCCACAATGGGAAATTCTGGATGGAGGATAGAGTTATTGATATAATTGCCGACCTAATTCATGAAGTTACTGGATTATCAAAATTTGGAGAGATTCCACTGAATGAAAAGAACATGAGAAAGATTATTTTAGATAACACTAGATCTAGTTATAATGGTAGAGGAATTGTGATAAGTAAGATTAAGCAAGATGATGTTAGGTACCTTTGCAAGATCCTAACTAAATTATGTGGTAGTTCAAGGGAAGATGACATGGCTGTAGGAATGATTCATGTAGCTTATCTTATGTGTATTGAGAAGAAACCAGTAGACCTATGTGAAATTTTGAAAATTCAATTATTTTAGAACTTAGAAAAGATTAAGAAGGCTAAGTACACACAGTTTAGGTTTTCATCTCTGATAGCCTATATGTTTTTCCATATTTTGAGAAGATTTCCTTACACAGTTGATTGGAGTGACAATGTGAACACAATGGAAAGAATAAACTCAGTCTACATGAAGCACCTTTTTGAGAAAGGTAATGATAGTGTGAAGCTTGTATTGAAGACTTTTCAAAATATTGTTAAGAACAAATCAAGGATTCCTCAATCCTTAGTTGAAAAGCATAAAGATGACATTTGTTTTATGGTTGACACTGATTTCACCTACATTGAAGTAGTTGATTTCACCTACATTAAAGTAGTTGAGCCTAGAATGGAATTCATAGACCCTCTTGGCTATGAAATATCTGAAGCAGAAATAGTAGGATATGTGAATAGATTGTTAAAGTGTGAGTTGGATGGTCATGCAAATAGGTTTGGAACCTATGAAGAGAATTTCAACTCTGCAATAAGTTTGAGAGAAAAGAAGCAATCTAGTAAGAGAGTTGAATCTACTATGAAGAAAATATTGAAAGAATCTAGTATGTCAAGTCATGAGTTTGACATAGCTAAGAAGACTGCAGAAGCCTTGAGGCAAAGTGAAAATCTTGTAATTTCACCTGAGACATCAAGTGCAGATCCTATTGATCCTATTGCAGTAAAGGTAAAAGTTGAAGTACCTAAAAAAGATGAAGGAGATAAATCTTTTTCTCCTATTCCTAGCAAAAGAGTAAAAGTGAGTGCAATAGGACCCAACAAGAGATAGAAAGTGGTTGTACCACCTATACCTAGAAATATAGTAGTAATTAAAGATGATGATGTAGTTTCAATCAAGAAAACTTGGAAACCAAGAATTGAAAGAGTTAATGAAGATATATTGAAGCATGGAGACTTCACTAAGTTGAATAAATTCTATGATCTATATGGATCATTTGATAGATTGAACTTTGAAAATGCAATGGTTACACACATGATTGTGGCAGATAAGAAACTTAGCACTATTCATGGTAAGATCCCAGAAGATTTGTATAATAGACTTGTGAATAGAAAACAAAGAGCACAAGAAGAGGGCATAAAGATGAGAGAACATGTAACCAGACAGTTTTGTGAAGTTAAGGATGAAGATCATTTGAAGATATTCTTTAAGTCTCTTGGAACTTTATTGAGAACTAAGAGAAGAACAATCCTTATAATGGGAGGCAAAAAGGAGGAAGTACAGAAAGAGACAGAGCAAGTAGTAATGGAAGTTCTTGTAGATATAGTTGCAGAAAAGCATGTTGAATCAGACCCTCAGCAGAAGCAATCAGAGGAACTGCATGCAGAGGAAGTTGGTATTGAAGAAGTTCCATCTTCTTCACATATCAATATTGGCAAAGAATCAATGGATATTGAAGGCACCAAAGTGACTCTAGAATTAGATGATGCAGTATTTCATGATCTAGGAAACATTGTTGACAATTTGGCTTTGGGAGAGCAAGAAAAGGTCATAGAATCAGAGAAGAATATAGAGGCAGAGGAAGCACCAACTGTATCAGAATCAATTCCAGTAGAGCAGTCAGTTAAAGGACAACAAATTTTGATAGAGGCCACTACCTCTAGTGCACCTTCTATACCAGTTGAAGACATTAGTGCACCTGACAGTAAGAAGAGGCATATTGGCTCAATGTTTGAAGACCTTGGAAAAGAAGTTGAAGATGATGATCAGCTTGAGTTCATCACATCTTTGAATAAAATTATTGGAAAGAATAAGAAGGTGAAAGACCTTGAAGGCAAAGTTACAGTTTTGATAGAGAAACTTGAGAGTGTGATCAACACTAAGGTATCTGAATCAGATCCACTTGAGAAAGCTCAATCATTAGTGAATTCTTTTGACTCTGAATTTTCTAACTTGAAGGATATTGCTAGAATAAAAGCTCAGGAAGACTTTGAAGCAGAAATGCAACAAACTTTAAGTGTAAATATTCAAAATGATATTGGTAGTTTAGATGTATGCATAAAGAATTTGAGGAGACATTTTGAGATAGGAAAGAATTTGTACATACAATGCACTAAATCAAAAATCCTAATAGTTGAAGAGGATAAGAAGATCAGAGAGAAGTTAGATGCTATTATAGCTGAGACAAACACCTTAACAAGCCCTAATGTCAAGATAAGTTCTGTAGAGAAGAACATAAAAAAATTGAAAGATGAAATCAGAATGTTAGTAGAGGAGAAGATTAGAAAGATGATCAGGGTTAACATCTTGAGAGAGAATGTCTCAATCAAGATATCAATTGTTGAAGATCAAATTGAGCAATGTCTTTTAGCAAAGACATCATTTCAGAAGTTTAGCTTCAATTCCCTGGAAGCTTGTCAGACAGTAGCATACGAATTGAGTACTCTACTCAATGTTGTTGAATCCATCAGGAAGATATGGGAGAAAGATTTTGAATCTTGGAAGTTAGAGTTTGGTGATTGTGTTGCAAGCCTACCAGCTTTGCAATAACTGATAATAAGGTATAAAGTTTTTGAAATTTTTGTACACCCTACTTTGTCATTGTTGTCAAAGGGGGAGAGATAGAAGAAAATTGAATATTGTTGGAAACAATTGTCTGAAGAAAATTGCTACTCAAATTATGTATTGTCTTTGATGTCACACAATGTCATAGTCCACAATAATTAGTACCTACCGAGCTCAGTCAGTCTGCTTGGCATTAAAAATAGCATCTACAGAGTCCACTCAGTTATTATTAAAAATAGCATCTACCGAGTCCACTTGGTTATCAAAGAAAAATCAGCATCTACCGAGTCCACTCAGTTATCAAAGAAAATTAGTGTTTATCGAGTTCACTTGGTTGTCAAAGAAAAGTTAGCATCTACCGAGTTCAGTCAGTTATCAAAGAAAAGGATTATCAGTGTTTATCGAGTTCCCTCGGTCTCCAAAAGATTGTAGAAAATTTCATTATGGTCACCGAGCAGTATCGGCCCTTGAAGGATCTTTGCAAATAAAGTTTTCTTAATTCAGCCGACCGTTATACTAAGTAATACCGATTTGACAAATCTAAAATCATATAAATAAAAGGTCAAATGTGAAAAATAAAGAACAACAGATATAGAAGAAGATATATAGAAGAAAGACAGAAAAGGTGTGTGTGAAATTGTGAAGGATGACCAGATATCCTTGAGGAGCTGCAGAGATATATTCGATCAGGAAGGATCTCACTTATATAGAACAGAGATCTGTAATCAGCAAGGTAGTTGCATTATTATACAGGTCATTTTCATTGTTACCTTTTTATCATTGTAACAATGAATTCTAAATCTCTTAACCGAGTTGGTTTAACAACCATATTGTAAATCCTCTAACAAGGTGACAATTCCATTGAATTATTCTCAAGACCTCTTACCAGGCCACTCCTAGCAGGGTGATTAAATCCTCTAACAAGGTCACACCTAACAGTGTGTTTTGTAACCTTTTACCGGGTTGGCTTCTAACCGGGCATCACTTTAGAAAAGTGAAAATCAGTATCTAGATACATTGGTGGTTTTTCCCATATTGGGTTTCCATGTTAAATCTTGTGTCTCTTGTGTTCTTAATAGTTATCTTAATCATATACAAGTGGTGATGAATATCTAAAAGATAATTTTACTAATACTTTCTGCATCTACCAAGTTACTGCAATCTATTTACCGAGTGTTAAACAGATAATATTCATTAAGATATCCTAAGGGATCTGGAAAGAAATAATAGTGAAAAGATTTATGGTTGACTGATTCACCCGCCCCCCCCTCTCAGTCACTTCATCCATATTCCATCAATTGGTATCAGAGCTTTTGGTGTTTGTAGGAAGGGTTTCAAGGACCTAAGCTAAAGATCAGGATGTCTTACAAGAGAGAAATTCCAAAGCTCAATAGAGATAACTTTTCAGCATGGCAAGGCCTCATGAGACTTCATCTGGCTTCCATTGGTGATTCAGGATGCAAATACATTGATGAAGAATACACAGTTCCTACTGGCGCATTAACTATTGAAGACATTGCAGAGAAAAAGTTTCATAACACCATGATGATAGACATTGCATCAGCTCTCAGCTATGAAGAATTTGATGATATTAAAGAATGCACTACTGCATATGAAATGTAGATCACACTAAAGAAAATATATGGTGGTGATGCAAATGTGAAAAGAGCCAAATCAGAAAGCCTAAGAGGATAGTTTGACAAGATGAATATGAAAGAAGATGAAAACATTGCAAAATATGTTGAAAGGATCAAAGCAAGTGTTAGTGCAATTAGAGCTTCTAGAGGAACAATCTCAGATGAAATTGTTATAAGCAAGGTACTCAGAACATTACTCCCTATCTATGCAATAAGTATCAGCTATTCAAGAAAGAAGATGTGAAACAAACCACAATATAAATTTGGATGGTTTAGTTGGAAGATTGACAACCTTTGAATTAGACAACTGTGACAACTATGTTCCAATTTCCAAAAATATTGAGTCAGCATTTGAAGCCAAGGTTTCACTAAGGAAGAACAAGAAAATAAAAGAAGTTCAATCAGAAAGTGAAGATGTATCAGAAGAAAGTTCTGATAGTGATCTTGAAATTGTAGAAGCACTACTTGCAAAGAAGTACTCTAAAGGGAAAGGTAAATATAAAGGTAAAACTCCTTTAATCTATTTTTCATGTGAAGAAATTGGACATATTGTAGCTAGGTGCCCAAACAAGCAGGCCAAGGAAGAGAAGAGAGGTCACAAGTACTATGGCAAAAAGAATTTCAAATCATTCAAGGATAAAGGTAAGAAAACATGTTTTATGGCTAAAGATTCTGATGATAGTGAAGAAGAAATTGTCTTTATTGCTATAAAAGATGAATCTGATGATGATGAAGATAAGATGGCACTTATTTCTCAAATAAGCAAAGATGATATATGGATAATAGACAGTGGATGTTCACATCACATGACTAGTGACAAGGCAAAATTTGAATACCTAGAAGACTGTGATAGTGGCAATGTAAGATTTGGAAACAATGAACCTTGTTGTATAAAAGGAAAAGGAAGAATCTCATTAACCAAAGAACTCATATGTGATAATCCTTATTGGGTTGAAGGACTAAAACATAATCTTCTAAGTGTAGCACAGCTAATCAACACTGGTTTCAAGGTTGAATTCATGAATAGTCAAGCAAGACTGCTGGATGGAAAAGGAAAACTCATTGGACCAGGCAAACAAACAAAAGGTAACTTATTTTATCTTGATCTCAGTGAATATTCATGTTTTATTGCTCAAATTGAAGAAAGTTGGCTATGGCACAAAAGGTTATGTCATGTGAATTTTGATAACATGATGAAAATAAGCAAATTCAAGAAGGTAAGAGGAATTCCTACTTTGAAGAAACCTGATACTGGTCTATGTAAGAATTGTCAGATTGGCAAAATGAGTAAGACTAGTTTTAAGAGTAAGAACTATCAGTCTAAAGAGATTTTGGAAATTGTGCATACTAATTTATGTGGACCTATTGGAATAGAAAGCTATACTGGAGATAAATTCTTTATTCTTTTCATTGATGATTATTCTAGAATGATGACTGTTATGTATTTAAGAGAAAAGTCAGAAGCATTTGAAAAATTCAAATGGTACTTGGCAAGAGTGGAAAAGGAAACAAGGAAAAGATTGAAATGCTTAAGATCAGACAGAGGTGGTGAATTCATCTCCCATGAATTTAACAACTTTCGCATTGAAAGAGGAATCAAAAGACAGGTATCAGCTCCTAGAATTCCTGAGCAGAATGGAATAGCAGAAAGAAGAAACAGATCTATTATGGATTGTGCAAGGACTCTAATGATAGAAAAGAACATCGCCATAAAGTACTGGAAGGAAGCTATCAACACTGCAGTTCATACCTTGAACCAAGTAAAATTGAAGAAAGACACATTCAAAACTCCTTATGAGTTATGGTATGGCTATAAACCCAATGTAAGTTACATGAAAGTATTTGGTAGCAAGTGTTATATCTTAAAAGAATCCAGAAGAAATAAATTTGATGTGAAAAGTGATGAAGGAATATTCCTAGGATATTCTAGCAAAAGTAAGGCATACAAATGTCTGAACTTGTCTACTCACAAAGTCATAGAAAGTATACATGTAAAATTTGACGAGTTTGCAGAAAAGACTGAAGAAGAAAGCAAAAGGGAACCTGAAAACTATAGGAGATTCATTTACATTGAACCTGAAACATTGCCAGACACAACTATCAATGAGGAAACTATATCTACCGAGCCTAGCACAGTAACTGAGTCATAGGAAGAAGTTCAAACCAAGTCACAGGAAGAAGTTCAAACTGAGTCACAGGAAGAAATTCAAACTGAGTCTCAGCCTGAAGTTATCGAGAAAATATCTACCGAGCTAGAGCAACCTGAAGAAGAGATCCTAGAAGACAACAGCATGACTCATTCAAAAAGCAAGGAACCTATACTAGCCAAATATGTCAGAAGGCATCATACACTAGATCAAATTATTGGAAACAAATTAGATGGTACTATGACAAGAAGTAAGCTAAAAGGTACATGTCTGCTTACTGATTTTGAACCTAGAAATATCAAAGATGCATTGAAAAATGAAAGTTGGATTGAAGCAATGAATGAAGAATTAGAACAAATACAAAAGAACAAAACATGGACTCTTGTACCTAGACCTAAAGATAAGAATGTAATTGGAACAAAATGGGTATTCAAGAATAAGCTGAATGAAGATGGTCAAGTATCTAGAAACAAAGCTAGATTGGTATGTAAAGGTTATTCTCAAGAAGAAGGTATAGATTATGGTGAAACTTTTGCTCCTGTTGCAAGATTAGAAGGTGTAAGAACTCTACTTGCTTATGCAGCACATAAAGGATTTAAGGTATATCAGATGGATATAAAATCTGCATTTCTCAATGGAATTCTTGATGAAGAAGTCTACATTGAACAACCTGAAGGTTTTGTTGATCCAGATAAAAAGGACATGGTCTGCAAGTTACACAAAGCATTTTATGGTTTGAAACAAGCTCCTAGAGCATGGTATGAAAGAATCCATAACTATCTGATTCAGATTAATTTCAAAAGAGCCAATGATAATAGCAATCTGTATATTAAAGAAGGACCGGATGACAAAATTGTATTGGCAGAAATATTTGTAGATGATACTATATTTACAAGGAATTATGATCAGTGCAAAGAATTTTTAGAGCAAATGAACAAAGAATTTGAAATGTCTATGTTTGGTTTAATAAAATTCTTTGTTGGTCTTCAAATTCAGCAAAGCAAGAATGGTATATACATTACTCAATCTAAATACATTAAGGAAATACTTAAGAAGTTTGGTATGGAAGATTCAAAACCAGTTGGTACACCCATGTGTACTGGACTGAAACTTACCAAAAATGATGATTCAAAAGAAGTAGATCAGACCTTATACCGATCTATGATTGGAAAATTGCAGTATGTAGTACATACAAGACCTGATATTGCCTTAGCAGTTAGTATAGTAGCAAGATTCTCAGCAAAACCTAAGGAAAATCATATGATGGCAATCAAAAGAATCTTAAGGTACTTAAGAGGAACTGAAGAATATGGTTTGTGGTATAAATTTGGAGGCAATCTAGACTTAAAAGTGTTTACTGATGCTGATTGGGTAGGGAACATTGATGACAGAAAAAGTACAAGTGGTGGAGCATTTTTTCTTGGAAAAAGACTGGTATCCTGGACCAGTAAAAAGCAAAATTGCACATCTCAATCTATAGCTGAAGCAGAATATGTTGTTGCTGTAGTAAACTGTTCAAATATTATTTGGTTTAAATAGTTATTACAACGTATGAAGGTTGAGATCAAAGAACCAGTTGTTATATTTTGTGACAATACAAGTGCAATAAACATTTTGAAGAATCCAGTAATGCATTCCAAAACCAAGCACATTGCTATTAAATATCACTTTGTCAGAGAATTGGTGTAGGACAAGGAAATCAGATTAGAATATATTCATACAAAAGAGTAGATTGCAGACATTTTCACCAAACCATTACCCAAGGATGCATTTGTGTATCTAAGAGGTAAGTTAGGGGTCATTCCCCTATCCAAGGCTCACTAAATATAGTTTTAGTGATGCATCAACTAGAACATGATTGAAAATCAACAAGTTGATGCAGCATATTCAAGGAATCATTGCATATGAATCAGTACTTGAGGTACATTAGTTTACACCGGTAATATGTGAATTGTCTTTGGCATGTGTTGTCAAAGAGGGAGTTTCTTCGCTATGTCTTTGCTATTACTTCAAGAAATTTTCAATAGTCAGAAGGAAGAGTTTTTAAGAAAAAGGAAGTTTGCTGACAGAGGGAGATTTGAATCTGAACCAAGCTAATCCTTTCAAAATTTCTTATGCTATGACATATTATGTTGCCATCAATGCCAAAGAGGGAGATTGTTGGAAACAATTGTCTGAAGAAAATTTCTACTCAAATTATTTATTGTCTTTGATGTCACACAATGTCATAGTCTGCAACAATTAGTACCTACCAAGCTTAGTTGGTCTACCTGGCATTAAAAATAGCATCTACCGAGTCCACTCAGTTATCATTAAAAATAGCATCTACCGAGTCCACTCGGTTATCAAAGAAAAATCAGCATCTACCGAGTCCACTCGGTTATCAAAGAAAATCAGTTTTTACCGAGTTCACTCAGTTGTCAAAGAAAAGTTAGCATCTACCGAGTTCAGTTGGTTATCAAAGAAAAGGATTATCAGTGTTTACCAAGTTCCCTCGGCCTCCAAAAGATTGTATAAAATTTCATTATGGTCACCGAGCACTGTCGGCCCTTGAAGGATCTTTGCAAATAAAGTTTGCTTAATTCAGCTGACTGTTATACTAAGTAATGCTGATTTGACAAATCTAAAATCATATAAATAAAAGGTCAAATGTGAAAAATAAAGAACAACAGATATAGAAGAAAGATAGAAAAGGTGTGTGGGAAATTGTGAAGGATGACCAGATATCCTTGAGGAGTAGCAGAGATATATTCGATTAGGAAGGATCTCACTTATATAGAACAGAGATCTGTAATCAACAAGGCAATTGCATTATTATACAGGTCATTTTCATTGTTACCTTTTTATCATTGTAACAGTGAATTCTAAATCTCTTAACCGAGTTGGTTTAACAACCATATTGTAAATCCTCTAACAAGGTGACAATTCCATTGAATTGTTCTCAAGACCTCTTACCAGGCCACTCCTAGCAGGGTGATTAAATCCTCTAACAAGGTCACACCTAATAGTGTGTTTTGTAACCTTTTATTGGGTTGGCTTCTAACCGGGCATCACTTCAGAAAAGTGAAAATCAGTATCTAGATACATTGGTGGTTTTTCCCATATTGGGTTTCCATGTTAAATCTTGTGTCTCTTGTGTTCTTAATAGTTATCTTAATCATATACAAGTGGTGATGAATATCTAAAAGATAATTTTACTAATACTTTCTACATCTACCAAGTTACTGCAATCTATTTACCGAGTGTTAAACATATAATATTCATTAAGATATCCTAAGGGATCTGGAAAGAAATAATAGTGAAAAGATTTATGGTTGACTGATTCACCCCCCCTCTCAGTCACTTCATCCATATTCCATCAGAATATATGTTGAGGAAGGATACTCATAGGGGGAGCTATTCTATGGAGTATGATATTGTATACATATTGTATAACTTTTGGCCACAATTTTGTATAAGTTTTTTTTTGAAGTTTTGTTTGCACACTTAGCCAATTTTCCCATATGTTGCCACCAATGACAAAGGGGGAGATTGTTGGCAATTTGGCTAATGTGGATGCATAGATGTTGTCATTATGGCAACATATGATCTCTATTGAGAGTGCAAAATCTGGAATGCAAGTATGGAAAGTTGAAGAAAGAAATTGTCTAAGTATGGATACAGTGATCCTAACAGAGCACCCGATGAAGATTTAGTTGGTGACGTCCACTGGAGAAATATTTTTTTTTGCGTAGTTAACTAAAGCTTCTATAGAGTATGAGGATACCCCATCTCAGTGCGTATAAAGTTTGGAGTAGTACGGACAAAGTTATTCAAATTTTACCGAAGATAGTTTTTGCAGACAAAACAGTTTTGGAGACAGTATTAGCAAAATAGTTAAGGGATTATTTTTGCTTGTCAAAATAATGACTTAACATTATGAAGGGATGACATCCTAGATGTTTACTCTTGGATAAATATTTTGGAAGCTGGCCATGTAAATTTATTAGCTTTAATAACTCATATATTAGGCATACTTGAAATGTAATGAAATAGTGAAGTGATATGTAAAAAGAAAGAAAAGATAACTTGTGATAGTTGTTTATTGTGATAGCAGCAAAGGCTATTGATGTGAAGTTGTAAGTAGTACCATATTATAGTGAGAAACATTTTGTATTACTTGTTTGGGTAGTGAGCTCAGCTGGTCATCAGGTTTTGTAATCTAACTCCTAACAGGGTTAAGGCTTCTAACAAGGCGTAAAGTCCTTTAACTAGGACAGATCTACTATATATTGTAAATTGACTCCTAACAGGGTCCAATATCCCTAATAGGATACTTTTGATTAGTGTTCTTTGTGAGTACCATCCCCACCAGGGTTTTCCCTTGGCCAGGGTTTCCTCAAGAACATATGATGTGTTATGAGTTCTTTCTATTTACTGCTATGTTTGTTAATCAGGTTGATAATCTTTGTATGCACTAAAGTAATCTGTTATATCCATAAGTGGGCAAAAGAAACTTTTTTTTAAATACTAATTCACCCCCGCCCCCTCTCATTATTTCCTCTTTCTAACAGACTTGAACTGGGTCCTCTAATGACAATAGCACCTTGACTTCATGTGATAACATTGAGAGTTTGATATGACACTCTGGAGTTAGGACCCCTTAGCACCAGGATGGGTTCTTCATCAAAGATAATAGGAGAGTCCATGTCTAGATCATAACCATAGGGATCTTTATTCCTCATGATGTTGACATTTTCTTCTACAAGCTCAAGCATGTTGACAACATTCTCATTAGCTATGTAAGTGTAATTGACCTCAACCTTACCATTCTAAGGTTTAGAGGCTTCCCCCTTCTCATACTTGGGAAAAGGTTCTTTGAATGTCTTATGATTGGTCTTAGTGTTCAATCCATCTACCTTAAGTTTTCAATTCTCAATGAGATCTTGGATGATATGTTTGAGTTTCCAGCAGTTTTCAATATCATGTCCAATGCCATTGTGAAACTTGAAAAAGGCTTTCTCATCTCACCAATGTGGCTTAACATCAGTTATATAATGCTTTACAAGATCTTGAGGATGTACAAGGTTATTGGCAATGAGTGTTTTCAAGACATCCTCATATGAATCACCAAGTTTTGAAAACTGATGTCTCTCTTTCTTAGGCTTATCTTGGTATCTTGGCTTTCTCTCTTGTTGATGAGATGCATTGAGTTTCATGGCTTGAACAACACTAGACAAGTGTAAAATAGCTTGATTTGTGGGTTTGGAAGACTCCACAACTCCATCATTGACCACTTGTTTTTTCCTATTCTAATGTGATTTTTTCCCTTTATCCTTGTTAGGGTTGTTATTTTGATCATTGTTGTTGTTGTTTCCATGTCTAGTCAAAATTTCTTGTTCTCTGAAAACATCCTTAATCCTACATGAAATTTCAACCATGTTGTCAAAGGAATAAAAGACCATCTTCCTAAATTCATACCACATTTTGAGAACCAAGTTGCTAACAAGGATGTCAATCTTCTCATTTTCAAGGATGGTCCTAGAGTAGTGAGAGCATTGTCATCTCCACCTTTGCAAGAAAGTGAGAAAGGATTCCCCTTGATTTTTCTTTAAGTTGCATAATTCCAACATGGTGATAGATCTTGAAAGGTTGTATGCAAAGTGTTGGACAAATCTATGGCCAAGCTCTTTGAAAGTCTTAATAGGGGGAGTTATGTTGGTGAACTATTCCATTGCTTGACCATTAAGACTCCTTGGGAATAATCTCATGAGGTACAAGTCATCTTGATGGAACTCAAAATTCATGATATAGAATTGACACACATGATCATGTGGATCTCCATTACCATCATACTTGTCGATCATATTGAGGGATCTCAACCTTTCTAGGAAAGTCTTTCTTGCTCACACTCTTGTCAAAAGGATTAGGACAAATTGGGTCAAGTGAGAATGAACTCTTGGGTTCCAACATTGTCTCCATCAAAGTCAAGTTATTTGATCTCCTCTTATTGAGATGGACCTTGCTTCTTAATCTTCTTGTTTACATCAAAGTTGTAGGGGACTCTAGCACCCTTGTTGATTAAAATCTCTAGGAACTTGTCTTTGTTTTTCTCTAAGTATCTCTCCACATACTTTTGGAAGAGTGGTTCTTGTTATATCTTCATGAATTCTTGGTAGTTGAGGTCAAAACTTGAGCTACTACCCCCATATTGTAAACCATGGTGAGCATGTTATGAAGGTTTTCTTGAGTTCCTAAGAGGTGTTCATCTTCTATAATGATCATGTTGTGAAGCCCTTCTTCCTCTAGGGCTAGGAGATTGTGAATGTGTTCTTGAACATCTTCTACTTCATGGAGTCTTAGGAGGAGTGGATGGAGGAGAGTTGTTTCCACCACCAACACATATGTTGTTAAATTGATCATTGAGTTGTTGGGCCAAGAGTTTTTATTTCTCCTCCTGGAAGGCTCTCCTTTCTATCTCCAACAAGATTTGTCTCTCTAACTCCAGTAGTCTAAATTTCTCTTCCTTTTGAGCTTGTTCATCTAGGAAGGCTTTCTTTTCATGCTCAATTCTCTTAAGTCTTTCACTCGTGTATCTTGAAGATTCTTTGAGTGGTGAACTTGGTCTTGAATGTCTAAACAATTCATTGGTGTATGTTGCATTCACACGAGTGTCATAAGGTTCATCATCTTGGTTTTCATATTGTGATTATTTTTCTTGGTAGGCTTGCCTCTTATCCCTTTCAGCCCTTTGATGTGCATCCAAATATCTAGTTTAGATAAGGGGTGAGACTAGTCGATTTTCATGATAGGAACTGCCAAATAGAATGGTATCTCTATGTCTTCTAAATATGTCATCAAGGATTTTATCCATTTCTTCCCTCTCTCATTGAGTCATTGTGTAATGCATATCCATGTCTGAGTGAGAAGATGCTAAGGGTGTACTCAACTCACTAAGATTACTCTTGGGATCAAAACAAACTTCTAAGTTGTTCCTGGGTGATTGATCAAATACAGGTTTGTTTCTCTTACATTTTTGGAGAGTTTTAACTAAGGGTAATTGGTTAAAGACTGCTTGCGGTCTCTTTCCTTGATTTACTTGATATCTTTTTGTAACTAAAATGAAAGAAAGGGCACTAGGTGATAGGATGATCCTAAGAAATGTTGGTACCAAACTAGGATAGTAAAAGCACTCACTTGTCCAAAAAGAGAGATGATAAGATAGAAATTTTGCAAGAGGACTAAACCAACACTACTACAGAGGTTCCCAATGAATGGGTGAATACCCTAACACATATGGATTAGAAGGATGATTTACCCAAGTTATATTGATTTAATTTTAATTTGTATGGAAGTGAATGGACAAGAGATTACTAAAACTCTCCAAGCATGTTATGAAAGGATCCAAAGGTTGATCTTCTCAATAAGGATGATTTCTAGCTCACTAATTCCAAGCAAGGTCACTCATGAAATTATTGATTACTAGTTTAAGAGGTCAAAATGCAAGAATCTAAGCTACAAATAGGCTTCTAACAACGGGGTAAGTGACCTGATCTGACTCGGATCGACCGAGGAAGACTCAAAATGACAAGATAGCAAATCAAGAAATTTATTAAAAGCTAGTTTTTTTTACTCGAGAACTTAGTTTTTGTTCATTTTAATTGATCATCAAGATGCATTAACATTTTTTTATCATTAATTAGGCATGCAAGACAGTAATTAGGGAGCTCAAGAAAATAATTGTCTTCAAACAATGAGTAAGGGATAAAACAACCTTGCGCATAAACATGAATAGTGATGTAGTATTCTACTCCCTAAGGACTCTACTTGTGTATGTTCTCAAAATTTCTTTCTGTCATGCACATAGTCCTAGAAAAGAAACTTTTGGTTGCACTATGGTTCGTAGTAATGGTCAACTCTATAAATCTAGAAATCTCAAGTGGGAGAACTCCAATCTAGGTGCACCGGGGTTTTGACACATTCCAAGAATTTAATCAATCAGAGATGCTGAGGAGATCTGATAGCCCAACAAGAAACCACACCTATGGATATTTCTTCCACAAGAACATTTATATAGCAGTTGTTGCTACCATGGCAAGAATGGCTAATACCGCTTGAGGTTTCATCCACATGGTTTACCCAATAAAGGGAGTGTCTAGTATGGTTAACCATATCTAACAAAGAAGACTCACAATATGGACCACATGGGGACTTAGCTCAGATTCAAGGGTTTTGAGTTTATGATGTGCCCAAAAGGGAACAAATCATAATAATCTAGCCTCTTCACCTCACCCAAACATAGCAAACAAATTAATTGACAGACTAAGTTGCAATCATGCACCAAGGTTTTTATGCCAACAACAATGAATATCGATCTCTCTAAGTGGGACCAAGAGAAAACATACCATCAAAGATTCAAGACTAAACCAAGGTTTATATGTCAACAAAAATGACTGATGATCTCTCTAAGTGAGACCAAGAGAGAACGTACCATCAAAGATTGAAGACTAAACCAAGGTTTTAATGCCCACAACAATGACTACCGATCTCTCTAAGTGGGACCCAAAGAGAACATACCATCAAAGATTGAAGACTAAACCAAGTAAGACCATGAGATGATAACAAGTCCTTCCCTACCTACAAGGGGATCTATCTTCAAGAAGAGATTCACATGTAAAACAAGAGAATGAAGCCCACTCTCTCAAGAATGCCACAAATAGTGTTCATAGGGCCTAATTACTATGTGAGACATATATGGAAGAAAGAAAATCTAGATTCATTGTTTCCTTTGGAGCAAAATTGAAGTGTGATCTATGAAAGCAAGAAATCACTCAAATAAGATAGATGAGATGTTCATTTTAATTTCTAAAATCCAAATTTTATAGAGATACAACAAAATACCTCAAGTCCAAAGCAACGTGCTTAGTAGATTTTACCTTATTTTTATTTTTGTTGAGCTTTTTTGTGCAAGCAAGCCACAAACTCTCCAACAAGCAAACAAGCAAACAAGATATGCAATGTATATTCAAATTATGCAAACCCTAGGGTTAGATCTGAAAATAAATTGTTAGGAGCAATAATTACCAGCAAATAATCCAAATGACAACTCATATCATGCATTGAACCATGTGAAAAATAAGTGCATACTTATCACAATTTTTTTTTTTTTTTTGCATTTGACCTAGTCAACAAGATCTAATTTTTTTGATATGATTTTATCTACAAAAATAGAAATGAAAACATAGACCCCTACTAAAAAATAGAGAGCTTTCCAAAAATGTAAGAAGTTTAGAAAAATCTCTTCATTTGTGCACTAGAGACCCATTTTACCAAAACAGACCAGTTTTTATAAATTGACTATTTAATCTATGATATTGCATCCAAATTTAAAATATAAAGAATGGACCCCCTATATAATTCAAAGAACTTTCAAAAAATGTAAAAATTTCCAAACAATATGCTGATTTGGGCCAAAAATTCTTTTTTTATGAAAAATAAACAAAAATATATAAAAAATTCACAATATCTAAGAAAATTCTGAATTGTTTGCTAAAGCTTTTTAGATATGTTGCCAACCTGCAAAAATAATTTCAGACCAAAAGTCCAAGCCGTTTGAGAGATATGATCAAATCTTTGAAAATCTAGGGTTTTAATCTCCAAGCAAATCTGCACAAGGGGGTTAGCTCCAAAAATAACCAAAACAAGCATGTAAAGGTGGGTTGCCCCATGGTGGGCACCAAAAATGTGTGCTTAAATATTGACACACTTCTATGAGTCACCATTTGAGACCTCATTCTTGAGCAATCTTGGATATAATGACTCATAGAAGTGTGTCAACATTTTAGCACACATTTTGGCACAAAAAATGTGTGCTAAAATATTGACACACTTCTATGAGTTATTATATCCAAGATTTCTCAAGAATGAGGTATCAAATGGTGACTAATAGCTCTCTATTCATGGAGTGCAATGGTTTATAATGGAGGCCCTCAGTTTAGACCTAGTTTGTGCCCATGCAAGTACACCATAAAATGAGAGATTCAAAGAGGAAAAGTAAGAATTCTAGTCTCCATCATCATCAAGTATGCATGGAAATGAACATGGAAGCTACTCTATATGATAACAATGCATGAAAGCAAACTAATCTATGAAAGGAAATACACATGTAAGATTATTCTATGAAATGAAATATGAATCTAATTTACCATGCAAGTGCAAGATTAATCTAAATTGATTTCCATGGAGGCATGAGAGAAGAAAACAAGAAAAGAGAAGTTGCAATGTTCAAGCTCAAGTGCTCAAACTCTCCTCCAAAATCACTCTCCAAACCTACAGCATAACAATACATAAAATCTTGATCTCTAAAATTTGAATCTACAAAATCTCATGCCTAAATCAAAAGGAGAGGGCTCCTTATAAATGATTTAGAAATGAACAGATGGTCAAGATTAAGAGGCAAAAATAAATGAGCAATGGTGGAGATTAAATCTTGGTTGATCCATGTGCTCAAGATTCTCAAGAGGCAAAATCAATGGACATGGTTAAGAGGCAAAAATATGTGTGAAAGAGATTAAGAGGCAAAAGGATATTCCACTCATCTTGGAAAGTGTGCATTCAATGTGTAGACAAAATGTCTTTTTCTTTTTCTTTTTATTTTATTATTTATTTATTATTTTTAGCAAAGTGGTTTCCATTATTTAATTAAAAGATTTTTTATTTATTTAAAAGAGATTTGTTCTTTTAATTAAATATGACTTAGGATAAATTGATTTTATTATTTAATTTAAAGATTTTTTTAATTTAATTAAAAGGGAGCATGTTCTCTTAATTAAATAAAAGTTGGGATAAAATGATTAAACCTTAGGAAATATTGAAATATTTGAATTAATTACAATTTGATCAAGGAAATTGATTTGAATTGAAAATATTACAAAGCATTGATTTTAGGGTGCATACAATAGGGTGGTGAATGGATCCTACCCTCACTTGAGCAGACAAAGAACAATAATAATGCAAAAACCAATCATTACTAATCAGATCTATGTCAAGCCTAACCTGAATGGGATCCTTACCATTTCTTCTATTGGTTAAAATGAAGTTAATTCCTTACAACTCTACATCATGGAGGGATTTATCATGAAATAATTACATCAAATTCATTATGCTATCTATATTGGATTGACCCCCATTTTTTCATTTTCTTTTAGAGGTGTCTTAAAATCTCCCATAACAATCCAACCTTCCTAATCAAAACTACTTCACAAATGAAATAAAATACCCCAAAATGACTCTCTCCCATATTTGGTGTTAGGGGCATAAATATTGGTCACCACCCAAGAGTAACCATCCTTAATGTGACTAAATCTAATATAGGAAATATTATTCTTCTCATAAATAACATCACCTTTAATAACATCACTATTCCAAAGGGTATCAATACCCCATGATGCCCCTTCATAGTCCCCCCACAAATTTTTACATTCTTAAAGAATCTAAGATTTTTAAATTTCTCTTTAAGCATTTTAGTTGCTTGGATCAAAAAAATATTAGGTTTATTATCTCTAATCATATCCCTAACAATATCTTTCTTATGAGTATTATTTAATCCTCTAATATTCCAAGAGATAATATTTATACCTAGATAAAGGGTCTTGCCTCTAGGATGGTCTTCTTGCTTCCATCCACTATATTATTATTAGCCTCCATGGCTCTCTTTCTTTGATTTGACACTTATTAAGGTGACACCAGTAAAGTGATTTCTACAAAGGCTCACTATAAGTTATGCTCACTGCAAGTAGGCTTACTATCAGTATAATAAGGCTCACTACCAATAAGGATCATTATCAATACAACAACACTCACTTCTAGTACAATAAGACTCATTGCCAATAAGTCTCACTTCCAATACAACAAGGCTCACTACCAAAATAATAAGGCTCAATACCAATACAATAATGCTCACTGGTAGAAAATATGGAAAGAGATAGAATCCACCACTAAGATCAACACACTAATACACATGAACATAGATCTCCTACAAATATATTTTCAATCATTTCACATATCACCACGCATGAGTCTCATTGGTTCCTACAACAATTGAACTCCTCACTCTACTTATACAATGTAATAAGATCCACTAGGTTGGGAAAACCATTTGAAATAGGTCACACTAAGGCATTCCCATGGTGGTAATGAATGAAATAAATACCACCTCAAAAATTCCAACACTCCTCGCTCAAGAAAAAATGTGACACCATCTCCATAACACTTGGTTCCAACATATATAAGTAGCACATCACACATACATAGAACTGGGACCAAAAAATACAAGAGATACAAATCCAAGTAGGATCAATCCAAACCAAAATACCATCCACATGTTTCAACCAATGAAGAACATTCACTAAAAATTATCGGTGAATACCTCAACCAAAATATATAGACTATTAGTGCACATCAACTAATACACAATCGATACACCAAACCAGTCAATTACATAGAAACAAATACACCAAGAGGATAGGATGATGATATGTTGACATCAAGGAAAACATCATAGATAGCATCAACCTCACATTCTAACAATCTCTCCCTTTTTCATTAATGGTAACATTCATCAATAAAAAAGCATAGCATCAACCTCACATTCTAATAATCTCCCCCTTTGTCATTGATGGTAGCATTCATCAATAACAAAGCACATAAAACTTGGAGAAAGGTTGAAGTTTATTTTTTTGTTTTTTTATTGATGAATTTTATCATCCATGACAAAGGAAAATAAATAACACCATTTACAACATATTCTCCCCCTTGTGCAAGGAATCTACCAAGCACTGATTTGAAAAAGTAAAGAAATGCAAAGCACTAGATCAATGCACACACAACTGCATTTAGTCAAAACTAGGAAAAAGTAAAATGTCTAGCTTCCCCCTAAGATACTCAAAATTATCCTTGCACAAATGTTTTGTGAATATGTATTCTATGTGTACCTTTGTGGGTAAATACTCAAGCTTAACTGCACCTTCCTCAACCTTGTCTCTGACAAAGTGATATTTTATGTCAATATGTTTTATTTTGCAATGCATTACTAGATTCTTTGACATACTTATAGCATTGGTATTATGACACATGATAGGAATTGGTTCATCAAAACTAATTCCTACATACTTTAGGGAATTCTTCATCCATAATACTTGAATACAACATGAGGATGTTGCAATATATTTTGATTCATCATTTGATAGCCTTACGAAATCCTACTTCTTTCTTGACCATGCAACTAGTTGGGAGCCAAGAAAGAATGCTCCACCACTAGTACTCCTATTATCTAAACAACCTACCCAATCTACATCTATATATGTCATAAATTTTAATTCTAATTCTCTTAGACACCATAATCCCATATCTTCTATTCCTTTCAAGTATCTAAAACTCCTCTTTACTGCCATAACATGTGACTCTTTTGGTTCTTGTTGAAAACTAGCTACCAAACATACTGCATACATGATATATCTAGTCTGGTAGTATTCAGGTACATTAATCCTCCAATCATTGATCTTTACTTAGTTTCATTCTCTTCCAATGAATCATCCTCCTTAGTCAACTTACAATTGCTAACAATAGTAGTGCATACATATTTTTAATTTTCTAAGTGTTATCTTGACTCCAATTTTTACCTCTACTTCAGATTTTATTGTTCTTTTTGATGAAAATTGAAGCCAAAATCTTTCTGACCTTGAGGAGGCAGTTGAAAGGGTGTCTAAGCATGAGATTCATGTTGCAGAGATTCTTAGAGAAATTACCTGAGCTATTCTCCTGACTTTTGGCTTTTCCTAGTTTTTTGTTCTGCTTCCCTATTTTCTTTTACTGGTTTTATCTTGCTTTCTGTTGGGGGTTGTTGTTTCACCTATGGCTATTTTGTTGTTGCTACTTTAAATTATTTATCTATGTTAAACTTCTATGTACTGTAAGGGTTTCAGGGCCCCATTAAAACCTATTTTCCATAATAAAAAACTATCGAGTCCCCTTTGAATATTTTTTTCCCTTTTAAAACACTACATTAAATGTTGACTTCAAATAAAATAAAACATTGAACTTCAGGCTTCAAAATTTTTGGAAGTTCATTGAGTTCATCTAGTTCAATGGGTTCAATATTTTTTCAAAGCCTCTAAGCCTTTTTGTTGGCATCCAAGTTTACAGGGAGTAATTCATTGAACCGTTGAACTTGGGCTCAACAAAGTTCAATTGGTTCAATGGGTTCATGGTTCAAACATTGTCAGTCTTGTCAAATAGCTGTTAGTACATATCCTTTATTTATTAATGTAAATCATGACCATAATGGAAAAATACAAGTGGAATGAACTTGAACCCGTTGAATTTATTTCTCCAGGGCTCATTTGGTTCAATTATCTCAAAGGTTCATCATTTAAACATGAAGGAGGAAAAAGGGGTGCTTTAAAAGGAAACTAGTTGGCAGAAAGAGAATATTCAAGGCACCTCTTAGATATGAATTTTCAAAATCTTCTACAAAGGAAAAAGTGATCATTATATGGTAAGTTTGCATAGTGAAGTGAAAGGTAATAAATTCTTACTTTGGGGGAAGTGTCTTTTGGCATTAATTTGACATGAGAAGTAAAGATTTAATAATTAATATTTGAGATTTCATCCTCGTATTAGGTAATTAAAATCTCATCTAATGATTTAAAAGACACCAATTTGGAAAGGAAAGGAGGAGTAGGAGGTAGAGAAGGTTTCCCTAGCTCTAGAATTGTATGAATTTTGAGTTTTTGAAGGTGAGTTTCATCATTCTTATCTCTGTTACTAATTTGGAAGTGCTTCTATCATTTGTGGAGTTTATACTATTTATGTAATTTAGTAGAACTATCACCATGAAGACTTCCTTTCATATTTTTGAGAATGCATATAGTCTAGTACATCTCATGAGCTTGGGAAGTGGGGACACATACCTTTTTTATTATAGTTTGGAGTATTTTAGGGAAAGAGTTAGGAATTATGTGGAACCTCCTTTTATAAAATAAATCATAAAAGGGACCTTGTGGAAGTTGTAGCATTTCCCCCATCCATGATATGTCTTGAGCTAGTTAGAGAGTTCATGAACAAATATGATTCCTACTAACAATACCTTAGAAAAGCTAATGGAGACATTTTGTTGTCAATTAATAGAGAAAGAATCATGTATGTCATGAAGATTCTAGAGAAAGAGACATATTTAGACTTTACTCAAGTCATTATCTATAAGTCATTTCTCTAAGAAAAAATCACAATACATAAGTGTTATAGCCAAAAGTTGGTTGTTAAAACTTAAAAAAGCTAGTTTTAGGTTAACGAAGCCTCTTACTAGAGAGAACATGTAGCTACATGTGAGGGACTTGGTGGTGTTATTTCATAGGGTTATGAGAACTAACTAAGCCTATTATTTGCAAGAGTGGATGTACTTCTTTATCCAAATTATTATCCAAGGCACACAATACCTGGATTGGGGAGAAGTGATAGTCGATGATCTTCAAGATCAGTTGAATCTTGATTGCCTGTGTCATAGAGATTTATAAATATCCTTGTATATATTTTATTACCTCTCCTGTACCAAATACTAGGTGGGTATACCTAATGAGCCCTAGATAGAAAACATACAAATTTATGAATATTATCCCCACGTGCATAAAGTTAGATATTATGAAAAATACACAAGGGTTAATGATGTTTTTATAGGCAGACCAATTCAACAATTGACAGGGAACATGGATAAGAGATTCTCCAAAGAAGAAATGCAATTAGTAAGTGTTTATGGTAGCTTTTTCATTCAATTTCCATAATTTACCTACATCAGGGTTGGAGGGTTCAAGGGTAAACCAACAAATATACATAGATATCCATTGGATTTTTTTATATTGGTTGAGTTATACAATCAGTTAGCTCATATAAGTAAGACATTCCCACCAAAAGATGGCCAAGGGATCTCTTTTCCTATCAAACTAAGACTTTATGTATGCAAAAAAAAATTAGATGCCCTAAATTTTGTAGTTGATTTGAAGAATTTTAACTTCAAATATTATAAAGACAACCCTAATTTTGATAATAGGGTATTTAGTAGAGAGCATCTAAACTAGGGAGGGAGATTTATACATGTGCCACACATGGAATAATTTTGGGATAATTTTCCAGATGAGATCAAAGTCAAAAGAAGACAATGGAGTGAATTCTCTTTGCAGTAGATCATTTCACTAGGTTTGAAGTTGGATGTTGTTGGTGTGGAAGAGGATGAAGGGACTATAATGGATCCTCAATATGAGTAGATTAAGCAATAGGATATTCTAGAGGTGGATTGGCCTAAAAAAGAGAAATGCAAAATTTAATTAAGGATATTTACTATAATCAAAAGAATAGAGAAGTGATTTAGAGAAAATAAACTGGAGAAAGTTAAAGCCAGTAAAAAGAAAACATCTAAAATAGTTCATGAACCTTGTCCCTTGCTTCTATTTCTAATAAAAGGGTTAAAACTTGTGATGTAGGTTTCTCTAAAATGAAATCCAAAAGATCCCCTACAAATAGAAAACCTAAGAGTGTTGGAATAGTCAGATCCCATGTTCAGATCACTATGTTGATGTCTAAAGCTAACAAAAAGGAGGAACCTACTAGTGAATATGTAATAAATCTAGACTCTAGTGAAGAAATAGATAAGAAAGTAGCTGATTAGAACAAAATTCCTCCAAATATGGATGCACATAAATAATCAAATGCCACTTTGGACTCTATAGATTTAATGGTTTTAGTTAATCCATCTTTAGAGAAGACTACTCCTAACAAGGAATTTTTTGTAACTAGCCCAAAATGACTAGAGACACCTATTAGAAAAATTTGAAACATAGTTCCAATCTCCCTGTTGGTTGTGGATTATTCCCCTTGGTTTTCAACTTGTAGATTTATACTTTGATGGATAATTTTAATAAAACTTTGACTCTATCACCACTCCAAAGTCCACGAGGAAGGGGGGCCAACTGACAAGGATCAGAGATCCTTCTTCACTTTGAGCCTTAAGCTTAGGTGGGTGTACCCTTGACCCACTTCTCTAAAGGAGTCACTAAATAGATATTCAAATAAGTCTTTTACAAACAAATAGAAGGTATGATCATTTAATTTGTGTGTGTGGCTGAAAACCAATGAACTGCATCTAGAGAAGGAACCAGTGCCTTATCCTAAGGCAAAGAGTCACTAACAATGCATATCAAATGAGAACCTTAAATCAAACACAATAGAATTCAAAATGAGTGCTTTTCATATCATCCCTCTCCCTCAAACACCTTGCACATCAAATTCTCAACTAGATATGAACCCCCTGAACTCACCTAAGAGACTTTAATCCCAACTTTGTTAGGAACTCAGAGATGACTCCACAATACTCTTTGTTTACCATATGCTAACCCTACTTTGTGACACTAACATATATGAGCTTAGATACAAGGCAAGAAGACATATACAAATGCAAGATTGGAATTCAATAGTGTTCTCATTAACATAATCAGGATCAATACATTACCAAACAACTCAAAGCTAGGAATCAAACCTAGAGTCTAGCTTCTCCTTCCTCAAATGTTCATACAATTTATAACCTTGGAACTGACCGAGAATCAAGACCTAAAAATAAGAACTAAAACTCAAGAAAAGAACCCTACTAAGTCAAAAAAACATAATATATACCCCCTAGTCATCTTGGAAACCCAAAACAGGTTGCAACAAGCTACAGATGACTAGGGTTAGGGTTTTTTCACCCACCACACTAGCTGAAATAGTCAAAATTTATTACTATGGAGGGAAAACCAAGTGATCAAAACCAAGAATGATCCTCACTCATGCTAAATCTCTGAGAAATGTACCAAGGACCATTAATTTACCATGACAATTAGTCTAATCACCAATCTACAACATGCCTTGAGCAAGAAAACCCATCTCTGCAAGGTACAAACCCTCTACAAATAAATCATGGCACCCATTGGACCACACTGCAACAGCCCAAAAGTCATCATCTACCAACTCCAGCCACTAAAACATTAAATTTTTGTCCTTCTGGTCGCAGGAAACCCTCTAAAATTTTGAATTCTGGTGGTAACGGTCATTTTCATGGTGCCAGTAGCAAATTGGTGGCCATCATTTAAATTTGGGCCAACTCTATGTCATGACCGTTGGATTCATCCTTTTCATGGGTTTATATTTCTTAACTCAAATACTATCCTCAGGTTAACCCTTAGCGACCATGCGACAAAGCTTTTCCTTATTCGTGAAAAGAAACTCTAATTCACCTTTTAACCCCATGAACTAGTAGCTAAAGGAAACTTAACTCACCCTGGCTACATTTGGTGAACTAGCCATTGAAGGGTTTCACCAGATCGTAAAACATTTTATCTTACCACTAAAGTATTTAGCGATTACATGACCTTCCTTCACTGAATCACCAGACCATTTGGAGAACCGCCAATTCTTCATGTGAACCAGTGAATCCTTTTGAACTTTGTTGGCTCTACCAAAATCTTTATCCACTCCACTAAAACCCTAAAAAAAAAAATCTTACTGGGCCCACAAAAGAAAATCGATGGCTGATGCTTCTTCGCATGCCTCTGACACATTCCATAAGAACATACACCCATCATTGATCCTCTGACAACACAGGACCCACCCTGCCGCAAAGATTCAACATCAAATGTTAGTCGCATGATCGTATAGTGAAAAGATAACCTATGCAACCATGCGACAAACCACTAGCATCATCCCGCCACTTGCCTTTAAACCACGGTCCCACCTAGTACACATGTCAAACATCCATTCACTGAAAACCACCTCGTCACCTGACAGGACCCACCTACAAATGAACCCATTAGAATCTAATCGAATGGCTGGTGAAAATTCACATGGGGTTGGAATATTCCATGTGATTACATGCAACCATTGATCTAAATTTACTCTACCACTTGAAGAATCTGGCCCCACTAATAAACTGCCACTGTGTTACCTCGTGGACCAATCACAGACAAACAATGTAGAAACACCTGGCAAATGGTCCCACAGACACACCCAAGTAAGATTCAAAATTGACGGACGTCGCATGATCACAAGGGGCTAGAATATTCCATGTGATCATGCAATAACCACATGATCCTTAGGTGACTAACAGCTTGACCCCACCAAGGCCTGTTGATGCCACTTCATTAATTCTTTCGGCCAATGAGGAACCACCAACTATGCTTAGGTGTCACCCTGGACCCACCTCAAAGAAACATCATCTCACAAAGAGAATATCAATGGCCATTGTGATTTCGCATTGCTCTGACAAACCTCATGCACCTTAGCGACAACCATTGGATTGAGATGCTATCAGAGACCGGGCCCAGGGAAATATGAAGCTGAAGAACTTAGGAAACATTCAATGCTGGACTTAGGAAATATTAAAGAACCACCGGGCCTGCAAACTTAGGAAAAATTAAAGGGAACCCCATTGTGAACTATAGTCGCATGATTGCATAGCAGGTAAAAGGCCTATGCGACCACGTGACAAACCATGAACCTTAGGAAAGATTAACTATGGAGCTAGGAAAATTAAAAGGGGGCCCGACATAAAATGTTAGTCGCATGGTTGCATAGGCCGAAAATAGTTTGTGCGATCATGAGACAAAGTATATAACATGTGAAGTGGTCAATAAAATTTAGCACATGCATTTTTAGGAACTTAAGTGGCCCGAAAAAGGTAATGTTAAAATAGAACTTGGCTGGGGTGAAACAAAGGGTTTATTTGCAAGCAACAGCTAGATTTTTGAATTTTTGCAAGGGTTTATGCTAGAGACCTAAAAATGATTGCAGAGACTAGAATAAAAGGACTAGAGCAATGAAAATTTTTCAAGATGTTAACACTCCCTTCCCCTTAAAGATATGTTGATAAAATATTCTAGTAGAACTCCAAAGCCTAAGAAGTTGAAGGTCACCTCCAGAATTAATATAGACCTAGACATAGGAAATTAGATAGTTGAAGTTGCTAAAACTCAATAGAGGATGAGGTCTTAGATCCTACAGTTAAGGAATTCACTATGGAAAAGGTAAACCTGGAAGTTGCAAATAGATCTACAAACAACAATCATTTTGAGATATCAGCCAAAATGATTTGAAGTAGATCCTGAAATGATGGAAAAGACAAACAGGAATTAAAACAAATGGTGAGAGAAATGGTGGATTATATCAATGCTATCCACAATCCTAACCCACATCCAATCTCTCATTCTATCTAATCATTGAATCTAAAATCTCCAACTAGTCAAAAGCTCCTAGGCCAAATTTAGTGAGGTAAAATGCTATTACAAGTTTTTGAGTAGGAGTAATCTAGGAACACAACAAATATATTATAGATTCCATGCAAGTTTATGATGATGTTTTTTTTTTCCATTGGTGAAATACAAACACAAGCTCTTTCCTAGGAAATGGAAGAGGCTAAGTTGGAAATAATAGTGCTTTAAATGTCTAAGATTCAGAAGTACGAGGTTATTAAAGTTTTGTCTAAAAATCCTATTAAGAATATGGATGATAGTCTACTATATGCCTATAAAATAAATTTGGATTGAAGAAACTCTATGATAAAATAAGGTAGAGGTGAGCTCAAGAAATTGGAGAAAGAACTTATAATCTCACTCAATGCTTGTAAAATGATCTTTAATGCATAAATATTACTTACGTTTGGCACAATGGCACCATTGAGCAAGACATGGATGCTATTGTCAAATATTTTCAAAAATAAATGGGACAAGTAAAAGAGGGTAAAAGTCTAGATCAATTTAAGAATTTTCACAAGTGGAAAAGACTAAATCCATGTTGTATTTGTGTGTGGATCAAATCCAAAAACATGCATTGTAGGTAGCATAAATCAAGAGGGAGAAAGAAGTATGGAGGTAGTGCATTACACATGTATCATCATTCCTCACTCTCAGGGAATTCAGGAGTTTGTGACATCATATAAGGAGTGGAAAATGAAACATACCGCTTCTACCAACCAAAGCCAGTTTGTGAGTTATGGAACCCTCGTCAAGCCATGATTTTACTACTAAATTTTATATTTCCTATTTTATTTAAAGGCAATTATCTTTTAGGTTATCCAGAGACTATTTTAAAAACTACATTATACTTTGTACTAGGGTTAATTTTTACTCCAATATTTAAATGATGGTTAGTATAAGACTATATATATGTAATCAAAGGAAACTATAAGGGTCTGATTTTTTTTGGTTCATAAAAAATATATGTTGTTTTGATATTTTGAAATACATTTTTTATTTGTGATTAAGAAGAAAGTTTTTTGGTGAGTCTAAACTTGAGTTTGGACCTATGGAAATTCAATTTTTTGGGCGGATTTTAGATGTTGGCTACTCAATATTTCTTTATTTTAAATGTATATGGATATGTGATTATGATTGGTCTATTGGAATCATAGTAAATGTTTATAATTCATAACCATACAAAAACTAAGTTTTCTGAGAATTAGTAATTCATAAAAGATTGAAACTTCATATTCATTTCATGTTGATGAATATATATTTTTTTCCTTATGTACTTTGTGGTTAAAAGTATGAATATTATTTTTTATTCATGAGAATATCAAATAAGAGAGTTGTACCTTTTATAATTCAGAGGGAAATTAATGATAATTTATCCAAATGTTGGTGGTATATTTGTACTTTAATTGAAATGATAGAGTCAAAATTGGATTATTTATCAAAACAAAAATTTGTTAGCCAACGTATTTTTGGTGACTCTAATGGAGAAGAGAATAGTAGATATATTACAAGTTAGTCATCTTGACATGCGATATGATGGTTCTACCCCATGAGAACATTTTCCATGTGTTGCAGCCCAATTTAGGATTCCAGGATGACCATAAGGATATCATTAGTTCACTAAACAATGTAGCCTATAAAACAAGAAGAAGTCTAGAATATTATAGGATAGGAAGTTTGGTGTTAGAAAGAGAGGAGGATCTAGTAACCAATTTGAAGTTTTTGATATTAAGACAAAGAAGAAAGAAAGAAAGAAATTTCAATAGAAACCAAGAAATAAATCGAGCTCCATAGGTTCCAAGAAATGAGAAGAAACTTAGGAACCAATGAATAAGTTAACCTTGGTCAGATTAACATACTTGAGTTTAAAATATTTACAAGATCTCAAAGCAAGGAGGATGTGGTTGATCCTGTGTTTCAGGCATTAAAAGATATAATCTTTTCACTCAATCTTTCTCATACTAGAAGGTCTATAAGTAGACCTCCAACTCCTCCAAAAGATTCTACACCTCTTACTTTCCAAGGCTTAACCTTACATGGTATTTTCCTCCCTATTGTTATAAACCTTACACCTTTAGTTAACCCAATGGCTCAACCTTTGGGAGTTCAGCCATAGGACCTCTAAATTGGGGAGCCCAATTAAATTCCCTACCAAAGGGAGCAAGAGAAAATTTACCAAAGTTCAATGGAGATGGTGAGACATCCACGGATGAACACCTAAATGCCTTTAATGCATCATGTAGAGTACTTAGTGTTCAACATCAAGATGTAGCTATTATAATTTTTGTGCAAACCTTAATTGATGTTGTAGAAGAATGGTTTTAGCAATTTCCCAATGCTTCCATTAAAAATTGGAATGAAATGAGAAAAAAAATTGAGAATAGGTTCAAAGTTGCTAAATATTGGCATTCTCTCTTAGCCCAACTAACTGAGTTAAAGAAGGAAGTACATGAACCAATAAGGGATTATGTAGAAAAGTATAATAAAATTGTTAATAAAATTCCAACTACAAAAGGCCTATGTCTAAGAACCAAACATGTTTCTTTATAAAATATATGCCACCTGATATTAGTTTTTATCTTAGAAGAAACAAGGTAGTTGATTTGGAAGTACAGTAGACACAAGAATTCAAACTGGAAGATAACTTTATGATGCAAGAGCATCCTAGGGAAGTTAGAAATTATGCATGGTTGGAGTGTTTGATTTCTATGTTGCTTTGTTACAATATTGACTGAGGGGCTCGGTTGCTGAAGGACTCAATCTCTTAAGGACTTGGTAAAACTTCTAGTTCTCGATAGAACATGTTCTCACTGATGCTTGTGGTGCTCAGTCGACATGCTGGCTAGAAGATTCCTAGCTTGCTCGTTGGTTTTATTGTCACTCAGTAGTTTGACTTACCAACTAGAGATCTTGGGGTTTTAGTTGGTCAAACTGATGTATTTAATTTGGGTAGTGAGTATTGTTGCCATATTTTTGCACATTTTGGGAAACCTAATTACTAGATGAGCTATGTATCCTATTTTGTGTTATTAAGTGATCTTTCTTAATATTTGTGTTCATTCATTGCAAAGTACATGAAAGGAAAAGAGAATTATTGCATCTAAGATTACATGTCATATCCTAAATATATTGTACAAAAAAGAGAGAACTGAAAAGAAAAACATTCATATGAGCTCACACATGTCGTAAGCATAGCAAATGAAAGAATTACATAAATGAGTACAAATATACATGAATTAAGGAGCTAGATGCAAGGGTACTAGACATTTCCTGGTAATGTGAGTTGATCTTCTATGTTCCTGGTGTGCTCTAGTGATCCTGAGCCTGTAGAGAGAGAAAATAAAGGGGCTAGATCCAATGGATCTAAGCAATGAATGGTGCCACAACATCCATAAACATGCATACATGTACTTAGTCATGCACCTCTTGCATGGGTTATGCTCAGGGCATGTGCATCAGGGAGCCTCTGGAAATAAAGGAGATGCCATTGTTTCACTAATATGTTTGTTCCATGTGTAGAGATAAAGGAAGCTGATTCATAACAAATAGTAGAATATCGGGATCCAGATGAATGATGATGCCTTGTGATGTGGGATCTATCGGGAGAATCTTAGATTTCTTGGAGAGAGACCACATTATAGGCCAAAAGCACCCATGATCAGTATTGAGTCTCCCATTACCCTACACTGAACTGGTGAGGGTTGTCAAAAGTTGTATTCCCATAGAGTTTCTAGCAACTCTAACCATCTCAATGAGAGGCACTGACTCATTTGGGGAGGCATTTAGTAAGTGAAACACTCAAGAACCATGGATACATATTGAGTGAAGCATGATTAGAACACTGGCATCAAGAACAGAACAGAGCTAATGGTAGAGTACAGATCTATGGATCAGATAGGTCACTCTATTGCATAGATGTTCAAATGGTGCATACTTGCTGGGGTCACACAATCCACATGTTCAAAAAAAGGTACAACAGATGATGCTTAAAGATAAACTCAATGCATTGCATTTAGGGCATTCATATATTTCAGAATCTGCATTCTATAATGGTACTATAATACGAATGTGATAAGTCTACATCATGGACTAAAGGCCAAAAGGGCCATAGTTGATACAGTGATGGCATGATGTCAGAATAATAAAGATCAACAAGGACATAAAAGTGTAACAGGGCATGATAGTCAGGGCTTTAAAAATATAATATCCCCAATCCTATACTAGATTTGGTGCATGAGCAATCTAAGGTCATATGTACAAATCATAATACAAGCATATATATGCCTACGAGGATACGCAACATGATCAAATATACAACTGTCATGGTGATCAAACAATGCAATGGTAGGGCATGATGACTAACAACAATTCAAGTCATGACAAGCTTTGGGTCCATTCAATGCTCCAATATCACCAGTAAAGATCAAAATACTATCATGGTATAGAAAAAATCAATAATAATATTGCCATGAATATATCAAGAAGAGATGAATTAGGGAACATAGGTGAGGGTACCAACATTGATTGCATTACATTAAAAATAGAGTACCTTTTCTTTTCATACAAGGTGTACATCTGCATTGCTCTAATGATCAATATACAGGCATACAATAGAGATGGCATCACCAAATGGAGTAGGTGGATCTCTACACTATTGTCAAATCCAATAAACATACAAATAGTACCAATACAAGATGAAACAACAACACTATGGTGTCCTTCTCTTTCACAGGCCCTCTATATCAACAACAGCAATACTAATGTTCACCATTGTATGCAATATCCCTATGCTCGGGTTGTATGTACATATAGGTCAAGATGATGATCGACAGCACAAGAACATAGATTTGATACCATGTAAGGAACACAGATGCTATAGCATATACCACGAGGCATTAAGGATCCATGGAGAAAGCAAAATCAACATACAATGTTCTCAGGCTGTATATATTAAAACATCAATAGTGGATCATTGATGCCCTCGGCAATGACAAAGAATACACAATACCGTAGGTACAATATGTAGTTATAAATAGAGCAATATACAGCATATGATGCCCTAGAATATGCTTATAGGCTGTGATAATGTAAATATGATGCCAACATCAAAAGGTTGCAGAATGGCGCATTGCTAGTGCCCTACTTGCAGGTTATCGGGCATCATAAAGTTAAAATAGTGAATATCAAATTCCATGATCACAATGCCTGAGATATAAGATTGTATACATGATGCCCCAACTGGTACAAATGATCAAATAATAGAGGCAATGAAATATCTTCAAAGCCAAGAACATGGAGACATTGTGCTAAAACAAAATCGCAATCAAATGAATATGTAATGCATTGTATTAACATAGATATGCCCTCGAATGTGATCTAGGGGTTTTCGTAGTGCCATAGCCCGTGCATTCATCATGCCCTAATACATTCAATCTGAGAGGCCATACCCTTGAACATATTGTAGAGACAAATACATAGATTCAACATAGAGTACACCCTAGCATTTGCATCATCAGGTCTTCAAGATTCAATATGCTACAGCAATGTAAATAGATACAAAGCCAAAAATATCAAATGCCCTAAGTAATAACAGAGATTTGGTGCAATTTTCAAAGCAATGTAATAGTTTATACCATGAGATATTACTAGTGCCATTCAAATATAGAGATATAACAATGCTATCAAATGAAAAGGAAACAAATAGTGATGCCATTGATGCCCTCGACATGATACAGTTCAATATCAATTAGAAAAATAAACATTGCAATGATATGAATTCCTACCTCATAATGCCAAAATCGAATCATGATGTTGTTTCCAATTCAGTGAAGGAAGGTTTCCATTCAAAGTTGCAGTGGTTTTTAGAAGTTTCCAGGTGCCGAGTTTGGAGGCTGTGATAATAGGGAGTCTACTCATTTTCGAATGAGGGTTTCATGATTGCCATAACTCTTTTTGTCTCCCCTTCTCTTTAGGGTTGAGCACATTTATTTGAATTTTGGTATGATTCATGGCATAGGCTATTTTATTATATATTAATACAATTATCTCCTTGGGAGGTAATTGTATTAATGATATTTTTATGCCTTAGTCTCTTCCCCATATAGTTATTAAGTTATTTTATAATCATGTATGATGGGGTGGGGAAGATTTTATTTTGTTTAAATATTGTGATAAGTGGATTATTTAAGATGTAAATATTTTGGATTTTCTCCTCAATTTTGAGTTGAGACTATCTTAAGTATATTTTTGAATCCACTACATTTGGTTTAATAAGGGGGGAATAGTTTTCCTAAATGTTTTAAGTCAATGCAAGAGCCTCATTGTAAGGTATTTTGACAGGTATAAACCGTTGTCAGGATATCATTATTCTGCATGACTTAGTGGCTCCTAGGTCTCTTTTTGACTAGTCTATTTTTGGGACTCCACTTTTTTCATCCCCCTATATTCTCAAGAATGTGGCATCAAAATTTTAGAGTGGTGGGATCATGGTCCTAATGGCTGAGGTTTTTCTATTTTTGGAGAGATAGTGGAATTCAATGCAGATTCTCCAGATTTCCTATATATGCCTCTCACTTAGGTGATGGAAGGCTAGTTCTTCTTTCCCTCATTCTCATGAGGTGAATTTTGTAGCTCTTTGAAAAGCAATTTGATATTGTGACTCCTTTTATTCCAGATAATAGAAAAATTGTCCCTTCTTTTTCTACAGTTTGTAAGTTGATTGATGAACTAAGTGTTATGTATTGTGATTGATTTTGATCCTTTACATGATAGTGTGTTCATTTGATTATTTTGCAAGGATTGATTTCCTTGGAGGTTTTCAAATTTGTGTGCATCTAACTGTGTTGAGTTGTGAAAATTTATCTTTCCTTCTCATCGACATTCAGCACCTGATTGTTTTCTAAGGGGAAATTCAAATTTAGAAGAGTTGTGGAGTTCATGTTATGTGTTGGGTTATATTTTGGGTTTGATTTTCAATTTGTGGATCTATTCAGTTTGGTGAATCACCTAAATTAGATTTAGTTGTTTCAGTTTTATGCAATCCCTCTATCCCTTTCCCTTCAAAGTTAGTGTGGTTTAGGTGATACAAATGGGGAAGTCAGCCCTTAATCCAAAGGTCTATTCTTAGGAAGCGGTCTCACATCCTAAGAGTATTCCCATGTTTCACAGGATTGCTAGGTTTTATACTTAGCCATCATGGGTGCAATCCCTAGTGACAACAAGTATTACATTCTCCTAGGTAGATCTAGAGGCTCACATGGAGAATTAATTATTTGTAAGGCTATTTGAGAGCTAAAGTATTGTATTTAATATTTGTTTGTTTTAGGAGCCGACTTGGGCCTAGGACTTAGTTCTTTCTTCCAGTTGACTTGTGGTTGTAGAAGTGTATTTAAGAAAGGTATGGGGTAGGTTTGTAGGGATATGATGATCAGAGGATCATTCAACATAGTGCAGCCAAAAGGAATTATATTGAGAAGAACTAGTAGCTAAGTGTGGACTTGGAAGACAAGAAGGTTGTCTGGTTTCTTGGGAGCACAAGTTTAGATTCTTCTTGAGGTTTCTACCATTTTTTTGTAGCTTATTGTTATAGATCCGGTTGTCTTGGAGTTGGATCTTGTGAGGTCTTGCAGAATTACTATTGTAATTGTTTGCATTTGGTCATAACCTAGAAGGCCTTATAGCCAGGCATGTTGAATGAAAAAATAGAATAATACTATTTGAGAATTTTCTTTGTTGTGTTTCCTCTATGTTGTTGTTGTGAGTGTAAGGTTTGAAATATCCATTCTGGGATTATCCATCTTGCACTACGTCAAGTGGTATCAGAGCTTGAAGTTCTTGAGTATGTGGAAAGATTGCCAAAGTTGAGGTAGTTTGCACCTTGACCTTGGGTTGGTGATTTGTTTCCTTAGGTTTACAAATATCTTTGGAGATGCCCCCAAGAATATTGGACCCAAGAGAGTTTTTAGATCTATGTGATACAATGGATTCAAGGATTACATAGAAGGTTAAAGTAGATTTAAGATTTGAGATAGAATTGATGAAGAATGACATTATCATTGAGATCATGAGGTTTATTTCTAGTATGTCAAAGAATCTTGGAACTGAGGATGGCTATGAGGAAGCTGTTGAAGAATTTGATATTGTTGGATCTAGTGGAGATGATAGAACTGATCGAAGGGATAGATCTAGTTAAGATAGAAATGCTTGGTTGTAGAAATCTAGGGCTTGGTTAAGTACTAGTTAAAGAATGGAAGTTTCCAACTTCTCTCGTACTTTGAGACCCAAGGATTTGATTGATTGGAATTTTGAGTTAGAAGACTTCTTTGAGCTTGAATAAATTGAAGATCCTCTTAGAGTGAGGTTAGCATAGGCAAAGTTGAAAGGACATGCTTCTCTTTGGTGGAAAGAATTATAGAGACAAAGAGAAGATGAAGGTGAAATGAAGATCAATCGGTGGAGGTTGATGGTGGATAAATTAAAGGCTAAGTTCATCCCTATCAAATATGAACTTGATTTTTTTAAGAAGTTATATAATTTGAAGAAGAAATAATTGACTATTGAAGACTATACCAAGGAGTTTTATAAGTTGACTATTTGGTCTGGACACAAAGAACATGGTAAGGAAAAGGTAGCATGGTATGTGAATGGTTTGAGATTCAATATTCAAGATGAGATTAGTATGTTGAAGATTGATTTAGTTGAGGATGCTTATTAGTATGCCTTGAAGGAAGAAGATAAGTTGAAGAGGAGACAACATGGTAATTCTTGAGGGAAGGATAAACAAGATCTCTCGGTGAAGGATAGACCAACTGCTAAAGATGAATTAAAACCTATTGAACCAAGGAAGAGGATAGGTAAGATTTCCTTTAAGGGTACTTGTTTTCATGGTGGTAAAGAAGGACATTGGTCATTTGAATGTTCCCAAAAAACTAGTGATCGAATAATTGTTGTGGTGAATGAAAACATACTAAAAGAACTTGAGGTGGAGTTAGAAAAATTGTTGGTTTGAAGAACATTGCTTGGTACTAAGGTGGAACCTTTTCAGAGGAGTAACTTGTTTAGAATTTGGTGCAAATCAAGAGGTAAACTTTGTAATATGATTTTGGATAGTGGTGGTATTGATAACCTTGTAGCTAAGGAGATGGTTAAGAAACTTGGTTTGAAAAGAGTGAGACATCCTTATCCTTATAGGATTGGTTGGTTACAAGATGTACATGCTTTGGAAGTGAGGGAGAAATGTCTTGTTGATTTTTAGATTGGATTATATAAGGATAAAGTGTTTTTTAATATTGTGGACATGAGTATTTGTCACATATTTCTCGGTAGACCTTGGCAGTATGATTGCAGGGCTCTGCATGATTGTGTCAAGAAAGTTTTTACTATTGAGAAGGGTGGTAGGAAGTTTTCACTGATTCCTTTGCAGAATGAAGAACTTGGAAGGAGGCACCTGAGTTTTGGGAGCCAAGTTAAGTTGAAGGATTCTAAAAGGGTTGGCGATTAGTATGGAGAATAGACATATGGATTGTCAAGAAAAGACTTGAGGAGGAAAAGAAAATAGAAGTGGATCTGAGGTAAGAGTGTTGAAGAATTCGAGGACATGTATGTGAAGAACTAGCTTGGGGTTTATGTGTTGAATCCCCTAATATGATCTTCCATCCTTTAAGAACATCTTTTTTCACCTGAGGTGTCTGATGCAAGAGCATCCTGGGGAAGTTAGCAATCCTGCATGGTTGGAGTGTTTTATCTATGTGTTTCTTGATTATAGTATTGACTAAGGGGCTTGGTCGTTGAAGGACTCAATCTCTAAAGGACTCACCAAAACTTCTATTGCTTGGTAAAAAAAATTCTCGGGAATGCTTGTGGTGCTTAGTCAACATGTTGGCTCGGTGATGCCTAGCTTACTTAGTAGGTTTACTGTCACTCACTAGTTTGACTTACCGATTGGAGTTCTTGGGGTTTTGGTTGGATGACTTAAAGTATTTAATTTTGGTAGTGAGAATTATATTCTCCTAGGTAGATCTAGAGGCTGACATGGAGAATTAATTATTTGTAAGGCTATTTGAGAGTTGACTGGTATTGCATTTAATATTTGTTTGTTTTAGGACCTGACTTAGGATTTGGAGTTATTTCTTTCTTCCAGACAACTTTTGGATGAAGAAGTGTATTTAAGAAATGTCTAGGGTAGGTTTGTAGGGAGATGATTCTTGGATCAGAGGATCATTCAACATAGAGTAGTGAAGCAGAATGATATTAAGTAGACCTAGAAGCTAAGTGTGGGCTTGGAAGACAAGAAGGTTGCTTGGTTTCTTATGAGCACAAGTTTAGATTCTTCTTGGGATTTCTACCAGTTTTTTGTAGCCTGTTGTTACAGATTTGGCTAGCTTAGAGTTGGATCTTATGAGGTCTTATAGAATTACTATTGTAATTTTTTGTATTTGGTCATAACATAGAAGGCCTTACAACTGAGCATGTTGAATGAAAATAGAATAATAATATTTGAGAATTTTCTTTGTTGTGTTTATGTTGTGTTGTTATTTTGAGTGTAAGGTTTGGACTATCCATTCTAGGATTCTCCATCTTTCACTGTGTCACCTCATCATAGTTGAAAAATGAAGAAAAGAGGTTCAAAATACTAATACACAATCCTCAACCTCTTCAAAACTTGTATTTAAAAGGCTTCTTAATGATGTAATCACATTAAAAAGATAGATTCCCAAGGAAAGTACATCATATCCATAGCCTTATAGGGATATTAGTAGGAGGTATTTCAGCCAGCAAAATAATGTTGGGAAAACCTTGTAGCTCTCCTCAGCACAACCAAGGCTAGCTATATGCAATGAAAATATGGACCTATTTGCTGCAAATTAAAAAAATCCAAAACACCAAAAAAAATCATGTTGCATTTTAGTCATTTCAAATGCAACAAAATAACTAACTTTCACTACAACTTTCGATGAGCTAAAATAAGGGCACCCAAAGCCTTGTTTGATTTTCTCTTCGATATTATTGTGGGTATGCTCTCCTGACACAAATGAAATGCAAAACTACGAGATGAAAGATAGCTTATTATGTCAAAAGAATTGAGAAAAAGTATGAGGAATTTGTCCCAAGTTTCACAAATGATAAAGATTAAACAATGCAAGATTGATTCAAGATTATGATAATGCAAACAAGATTAAGATCTAAGATGAATGCAATATGATTAAGAATCTCAAATAAAGATGCAACAAGATCTATATTAGAAACAATATTAGAATGCAATGAAGAAAATAACTATAATGATTAAGAAATCTAGAAGATGCATAAGAATTGAGAAGAATTAAGAAGAATCCAACCTTGAAGAAGATTAGAAGAATTATTATTTATTTTAAATGAGTGAGGCCTCCTTTTACAAAAAATGAAAAGAATTGGATGGTGGATCTTAAGAGGCAAAATAATGGATGACCAAGATTAAGAGGAAAAAGGGAAGTGGCTAAGATGAAAAGGAAGAAAGAAATGAGTGGCTAGGATTAAGAGGCAAAAGGATGTTAGGTAGGGCTTGAAAACTTGGTGAAGTGGCAAAAGATGAAAAAGTCAAATGTCACTTTTAGAGGGAAATAGAAATTTAAAAATGATTGGTGGAGAAAAAAAATAGAGAGGTGGCTACCTTGGAAAATGTGATTGTGCACATATTTAGAGGTAATCTACCTTTTAATTGAGATTAAAGGAATAATAGGAGAAAAAAGGAAAAAAGGGAAAAAAGGGATTAAATTAAAATAATTTTTAATTTAATCATAGTTTAGAAGAATTTTAGGCTAGTCGAGGAATAAAATAAGTAAAATTTATTTTATAAAAAGAAATGGAAGGATAATATATTAATTTAAATTTAACATATTAAAGTATTTAAACAAAATTTAAATACAAAGGGAAAATAAATTTATTTAATTATAATAAATTAATTAAATAAATAGAGGAATATAACAATATAGTTAATTAATCAAAATAAACTATAATGTTAAGGGGAAATATTAATAAAAATTAACATTAGTGTGAATGGATAATTTTAGGTGTCTACATTTTGCCCCTATTTGACGTGGTGTTGAAATCGACATCACATTAAAGAAGAAGAAAATGAGATGCCCCAAAAGTCATACCTAAGAAATGACAAGAAGAGGGTGAGGATGGTGCCCCCTCGATAAAATTGAACAAAAAATTAATTTTGACATTTTTTCAAAAAGGAAAGGTGAGGATAGAAGAAGTGGAGAAAAAATGATAATTTGTATGCTTTGGGGGGGTTAAGAAGTGTGTCAAAGTGATGAAGCCAAAAAGGGTGGATGGTTAGATGAGGATAAATGAATAAAATAAGGCCTCCATGAAAAATGAACCTAAATGCAGATTATCATTGTGTCAACATGGGAGAGCATATCTTATTTTAATATTGTACTTGATGCTATGCACCAAGGTATGAGGAACCAAGATGACCATGTGTCAAGTACATGATCAAAAAGGTCAAATACAACCATATGTCATATGACACCATGATATTTAATACCATGATGCCCTTGTGACAATAGGATGTAAAGATCATGATAGATGCAAAAATTACTAATACATACAAGCAACACGAAAGCATGCAAAACAAACCAAAAGCAAACCAACATATTACCCCTAGTCAAGATGAAAACCAATCAATTGGTTGATTGAGAGAGTGAGTGAGAGGGAAGGGCCTCAAGGATTTTGAAGGATACATCCCATGATGATGATTAGATTTTAAATTGATCAATTGATTATCAATTGATTTGGTTTGAATAAGATGTAAGGATGATTAAGGGATTGGAAGGATGGGATAGGAAAAAGGATAAATGTATATGAACCAATGAAAATGGATAACCAAGGAATAATATAGGATGGAAGGATGGAGATATGTTTAATTATAAAATAAATGGATGGAAGGGAGGGATTGGATAGGAGATAGATGGAATGAATGGATAGGTAAGGGTAGGATATGGAACACTATATGATAGGTGGTATAGGGATGGAGATCCAATAACTATATGCAAAAGGAGTTACATGCCCCACACTAGAAGGAGGAGAAAAAAGGATGGAAAGATGGAGGACAACAATGTATAGGAGGGAAGGATGATGGTGACAAGAGATAGGGATGATGGGGAGGAAAGTGATATGGTCTGGAGGATAAAGGATGGAGAGATGGTGGATAAAGGATATATGAAGTGGATGGATAATACAAAAAGGATATTTATGGAGGAAGTGAAGGCTTGTATTTTCTCAAAGCATACATTGATGTTTTAGTGCCTCTAGATTTCAAGAAAGAGAAATGACATGAAATTGAAATAGATTTGGATAAAGGATATGAGATGGAGGGTATGAATATGATAGGGGATAATGATATGGAGGATATAGATGGAATTGGCTAATAGATAATTGATGGAGGAAATGTATAGGATAATCAAGATCAAGGACATGGGAAGGTGTATAGACTCAAAGAGTCTTCTGAATGATGAATTAAGGGAATGAATATGACAAGGACTATGAGATGGAGTATAGGGATGTCAAGATCAAATATGTGAAAATGGATGGATAAGGAGTAAGGGTTATGAAAGATACATATCGATAGAGGGGATGTATAGGATAGTCAAGATAGAAGATGGGAAAGGAAATGATAATGAACTTAGATAGGAAAATAGATGGTGGATAGGGAATGTGGAAGATATTTATGGTAGTGTAATCTGGATGGAGCTTTCCCCCAAGTATAGAGTGCAAGGGGAGATAGATAAATTATTTAAAAATATATTATATGTATGTGAATTACATGGTAGGGAATATATTATGTATGGATAGAGAGAAGGAATTGCCCCCAAGTAAGAAGAAAAACTAGAGGGAGGGATTATGCATGACACTTGTTTGCTAGGTTTTCATCATGGTACTTCTCCAAGGCACCTGATTACCAAGTTTTCACCATTGGATGAATTATTTTTTTTCTCTTTTTTTATCTTCTTTTTTTGTGAATTTATTTATTTATTTTTTGGAGGAATTTGAGCCTGATGCTCTTTGGATAATGTTCCTTTCAAAATATATTCTATGACTGACCAAGACCTCTGAAAGGTAAGATCAAATATGCTAATAATGGTGATGATAGAAGAAAGATATGGATGTTAAGGTAGATGATGGCTCAGGATTTATGTGTAATATGGAGTAAGAAAAATGGTAGGATATGATATGGAAGGATAGGGAGTAGATATAGGAGTTGGATATTGGATAGGAGATTGAAAGGTGTTTTTTGGAGTGGGTGGAAATGATGGAAAGATCAACATTGACAAACACCTTGAAGGGTAGTGGATAGGTGAAGTGAGAATGGATTGGCTAGCATGCAGATTTAATGTAGGAAGTGATGTTGATTTTGTGACATAAGGACTGAAAATAGATGGAGGAGAGAATGGAAGATATTTGGAAGAATACAGAGTGGAATTATTTGGAAGCTTGAATATCAACTTTGATTTTTATTTTATATTCCATTCCTTTAAGATAGACTTGGGAATCCACATATCTTTTTATTTTTCTTTACGTTTATGTTCTTTTGAATACAATTCTACCATGATGGATTTAGGAACCCATATTTTCTTTGATTTTTTTTTCTCTTAGAGTACCCTTGTGGTCTCTTTTGTATTTCCCTTTTCTTTGAAGTCACATGTCGATTAGATAGGACATGGTGAGCTTCATATGTAAGTGGATTCTTTTATTTCTATTTTTTATGTCGTGCATCCAAATTGCTTCCAAAAGACTTGGGAATTGTGGATGAATGTGATGCAGGGGCATCCAAGGTTGAAGCAAGGGCATTCTGTGTGCTCGGTGAAACTGCATAAGTGTTTGTGTTTTGGACAATTTTTACTCAGTTGCAGCCTTGACCGACAGCCTCAGTCATTGAAGGAAGCTCAATCACTGAAGGAACTCAGTAGTCTCTGGCACTTGGTGAATAGGTTACTCGGTCACGCCTATGGTGCTCGATTGACACTGGTACTTAGCGATGCTTGGCTGGCTCGGTTATTTCACTATCACTCGATAGATCTGACTTGCAAATGGAGTTCAGTGTGATTTGTTGGGCTGAATTGGTGCATTTATTAATTGTATCTTTTTTTGGATTCTCCTAAGTGGATCTAGAGGCTGACATGTTGTATTAAATTTTTGTATACATTTTGTAAGCTAACTTGTATGGCATTTAATATTTGTTAGGAAGGGTTTGGGTTTTCATCTTGCTAACTTGTGGCTGATGATTAGTATTTAAGGGGAGACAGTTCTTGGTAGAGAGCATAAGCTTGGAGATGTGCTACTAAAGCTGGAATTGGTGAAGTTGTGGAAAAGTTGTTTCCATGAACTTGCATATCTGATTCCTATCAGATAGTTTGTAATAGCAGAGCTAGTGGTTGCATACATGAGACCAAGGAGATTGCTTGGAGGCTTGCAAGCTCAAGTTTAGATCTGCCTTAGGGTCTCCATCAACTTTTGATTGTCTTCAGAGCTAGACTAGTTGGGATTTGTATTGGATCTATTGTAGATCTTGCAAAATTGTTTACTAATTATAATTGGCCCTAACCCAAAAGGCCTTATAGCCAGGCATGTTAATGAAAATCAAAGTTAAACAATTAATTGTTTTATGTTGTGAGTATTCCTCTATGTTGTTTTGACTAGCTATAAGGTTTGGACTATCCTTAATTGGATCCACCATCTCTTGACTTGCATCAAAATGAGGCTCATATAATAGGTTTTCATGGATGGACGGATATACATCTTTCAAGGATGCATGTCTTTTTTGATCTTGAGGTATGGTGGAAGAGATAAATGAATAGCTAAGAGTGAGAGGTATAGTAAATGGAGGAACATAAGGACCTAAAATGGATGGAAGGGATGAAGGGTTTAGCATTGGGATATAAGAGTCCAAAATGGACAGATAGGATGAAGGATTTCCTTTAGGGACATAGGGGCCCAAGATAGATTTTGAAGATAATGAAGGAAAAAAATTTATGCTTGAATGAAGGTATATAATTTGAAGGATGAATATGAGTATCTATAGAGTGAGTGATATCACCAAGGCCATCAAGTGTAAGGTTTCCTTGGTCCCTAAGAGGCTCCTCAATAGGAATAATAAGAGGTTGAGGAGAAATAGGATCTTGTAAAGGATTAGGATCTTACAATGGAGGATCAAGATGGAGAGTGGGATCTTGTGGAGGATTAGGATCATGAAGGGAATTAGGGGGAATAATGGGATCTTGAGAGGGATTGGAATCATGACATGGAGATGAAGGGGTACTTTGATCTTTACTTTGGGGAGGATTCTGTGGTGGAGTGGAAGGGATGGCAAGATCTTCAGATGGAAGGCTATCATGGAATGGGGTGGAGGGAATTCCTTAATCTTGATTAGGAATGGAATCATGAGGTGGATCAAGAAGGATAGGTGGATTTTACAAAATGAGGGAATCAAGGAGTGGAGGAATGCTTCGATCTAGAGGATGAGAGGAATATTTGTTAGCATGCTTTGGGAAAATTTCTTGACATGTGTGGACTTGTGAGGGTGATGTGATGCAGGGTTTGGAATCTTCAACTTCAATCTCTCCTTTTTCAATGAGGTCTTGGAGAAATTTTTTAAACTTTAAGAACTTCTTGATATCATGACCTTTGATGTGATGATAATAACAATATTCATTTCCCTTATACCAAGTAGATTTGGGTTAACTCTCATCAAAGGGCATTGATTTTGGATACACCATGTCAAGCCCCGCAAGGGAACTAGGGAAGAGAACAAAGATTCTCTTAACAAAAGAAAACCTAAGTAAAAATTTATGAAAAATTTTGAACTTTGACAAGAGTTATGTAATCAAAACTTAAACTTAGATTCCTCCTAGGTTCCCTTCTTATTAAATCCATGATTCATTCAAATCCATTAAGTAAACTAACAACAATATTTATTTCTCAAAGCAAACTGCATCATATCTTTAAGAAATACAAAATATTTTCATTTCAACCTTCCATTTAAAAATCATCTATATTCCTAGGTATCCTTTATGAACAATGTAACTTATAAAATTTATCCAACTCATTTGATACATTAAAAATATACTACATTTGGTTTTTCAATAGCTTCACTTAAACAACAATAATGAAAGCATGTTACATAATTTGGAATGTTACAAAAATCCTTTTCTTTTCCAACATACATCTTAAACATAAAGTTCACATTTCCCTTTTCCCTTCTTCCTAAGTCTACCCATTCCAATTACATCATTTTGAAATACATTATTGATTACATTGCATTCAACTCCTCATAAGAGGTAACAAGATTTTTCATCATGAAATATAATCACAAGGCCTTCATTCTTCAAAACTGGTACATAAGCAAGCATGAATCTTCAAGCACTGTATCTGCAAAAGATACCTCGATAAAAATGTTTACCACCCAACCACGTGGATACCTATAAGGCCCACTCCCCCATGCTAGGAGATAAACACCAAGGTCCACAAAGAAGGAATAGCTAGGCCAAACCTAGGGTTGGGTAATCTTTCCCAAAATAGCAAATGAAAAGAGAGTCAAAGTATAGATCTTTCCCAAAAGGTTCTAAGGCTTGGGTAGAAACTCTAAGAAACAACCTAAGTGAGTGTCATCACATAGCCCTCACTCCTTGGGTTGTCCTGGTACTAGCCACTTCGGGCCCCGGGCCCCAAGTAGGCACATGCGGGATCGAATGCCTTTCGTACAAACAAGTGCCATTCGATCGTACCTACACATAGGTACCTTCTCCCACTCCCATCCATAGCCTTTACTAGCACTAAGGGCATGGGCGAGGCACATTTAATGTTTTTAATGTTTTATCCCATTCCCATCAATCTAATTAAATTTTCACTTGTTAAATAACTCTTCAGTCGGTTATCCTGGTTCTAGCCACTTTAGGGCCCCGGCCCCACACTGAGAGCCACTCACTAGGTGTCATTAGGTTTTCTACCCTCAAACCACATATCACAATCACATCATGCACATAGTAAAAGCATATTATAAACACATTTGAGAACTACTACAAAGAATTGAAAATAATAGGATAGTTATGTATATTTAGAGAAATTAGGTACGTTAAGAATGTTTAGAATGCCTTGACTCTAAACCCTAAACTGCTCCTTACAAACATTCTATCTCAATAAAGACATCTAAATGTATTGAACACAATCTCCACTAAACAAAGAATGAACAATCTTCAGGTTTATACAATATTTCTTTCTAAACCTAAAACTTGGCTAATCCTGAAAGTTGACTAAGTCTGATTTAATTAAAAATCTAAAATTTAAAAGTTACAACTTAACTCCTAGGAACCTGAAACCTATTCCAATGGATTCAAAGGGTACCTAATCCCTTTATACAAGTATAACTTAAAGTATAAGAAATTAAAGTACGTAAACTTATACTTAATTGTATAAAGTCTGAATCCTATTTTCCTCGATTTATACTAGCTCTATCGGTTTATACTGGACTGGTCGGTTGACACAGTATTGCTTGGTTGACACACTACCGACCTTTATACTGGACTTGTCGGTTGACACAGTATTGCTTGGTTGACACACTACTAACCTGGCCCGATTAACACTAAAGCGACCTGGCTCGGTTAACACACTACCGACCTAGCTCGGTTAACACACTACTGACCTAACTTGGTTGACACATTACTGACCTAACTCGGTTAACACATTACCGACCTAACTCAGTTGACACATTACTGATCTAACTCAGTTGAAACATTACCGACCTAACTCGGTTGACACATTACCGACCTAACTCGGTTAACACACTGAACCGACTGGAACTGCAGAGAACGACTGTCAACTTTGTCTTGCGGGTAAAACTGGGTGTTATGGGGACTAAGGTTGCCTAATATGAGCATGACCCATTTGAGATCTCCCAGTTTCCCTTCAGAAATGGCCCATCAATCCTCCCTATCTATCTAACAAATATATTCTAGATCTGGGAAAAGAAAGGTGGCACATAAATAGACATGAAACAGTAAGGTTGCAACAAAAGTTCTAAAATCTGGAAGCATTCATAATACATCCAATGATAGTAAAATACACTATACTACAAGATCAAAACCACTTCTACCCTCCCAAGGAGGTTTCACCACAGTGAACATACAAACATTCGTAAAATAACTTTCCACAAACACATTTCAAATACATAGAAAATAAAACATATATATATATAGTTTTTGATTTTAAACAAAAAGGTAAACAATCATAATCTCATCAAGTAATAGATCATTATATACACAAGATAATAATACTACAATAATGCATATATATATATTTTGCAACCATAGTACAATATACAGAAACTTTTCAAGAAATCTAGATTTTACATTCATGCTACAAAATAAATCTACTTCTCAGGATGGATTCCAACCTGGAGTCCTGCGAAGACCAGTTGGAGAAGAAGGAAGCTCAAACCCTTTCCAATGTTTCCAACACTCCTTTGAATCCCTTTGCTTGCAATCTTCCAGCCTCTACCCATAACAATCCAAATGCCAAACTCACAGGATAAATTTTCTACAACAATAATAATAATCCTCTTCTCCCAATCAACTCTTCTCCCAACTCCTTTTACACAGGAAATCTTTCCTGTAAATAGAATGGAGGAGGTGGTTGCACAGGTAATCCAACTGGTGAAACCATCTCAACTATCCATCCGCTAAAGAGATGGTTTTGAAAACTCATTCCCGAAAAGGGATAAATAAACTATAATCTAAGTCCCTAAATTTAAGGATATTAAAATAAATATTATAATCTTAAAACAATTTATTAAATTATTTAACTATGGTAATAGGATAATCCTATTTACCATACCGCTGATTGATCTAATTATTTATTAATATAATAAATAATTACATGGTAATAATTATATATAAATATATGTATGCATATGCATATGTGTGCACCCATATGCCTATGTGTACATATATTATTATTATTATAAATATTATTACAAGCATAATATTATTATTATAAAATATATTATTATTTTTTTATTGCTATAGACTCTTTGTCGTTATTAGTATTATAAAATAATACCATAAATAAGGTACATTATTATTAATGTTAAACATTAGAATAACATTATTATAAACTATATTGTTTATTCATACCTTAATCCCCATTCTAAAATATATATGTATATATTAAGTAGCCACTAACATAGGTTAGAATTTTACCACTATTATTTAAAACCCTTTTTTTTTTATTAATATTTCCTTAGACATTAAAATACCATAAGATTAATCCTTATCATGGGTATTAAAACCACATGATTTAATTGCACTCAAAATCGCTCCTAATGAGAAAAATCATACCCTCAAATGAACAATAATCTACATCCATGATCTACTACCAGAATTGAACATATCACGAAGGCAAGAACTAGCTACAAGATCCACAATTCCATCAACTACAAAACCACATAAGACATTTACACAAGGGACTGACTCGACACTTCCCACCTAAGGATAAAAGGATCAAAGGTGAAGTTTCTTCCTATGGACCTGGTGATACCTCTGTAACAACAACAATGATCGAGGATTTTGAGGGATCGCTCAGACCTGTGAAGCCAGGTGGAGACAACACCCGGTACCTACAATCCTGCATCACCAAGAAGAGATACATATATATATATATATATATACATATGGAGATACAAATCAGATATATGCAAGCAGATGACCAGGATCGATACATCGTGTGGACCTCAACTAAGTGAGTAACTATGACTTCATCCTGGAGTCATGAAAAACACATCAGACACATCCATGAAACATAAAACATCATGATAGTGGTTAGATTCAAATAATTGGGTTAGATCCATATAAAAAAATAGATAATTTTCTAATCTCATAAACATGTAATTACTAACCATAAATGAGCATATTCATCATGTCATCATCCACAAAACATAAATGTAAATGTATAGTCTTGACCATAATAATAATAAAATGTCCAAATCAGAAAAGTCTAAGTATCACCATAGGAGAGGTATTACACACCATCATCTTTTGGTCAACAAGTAGGTGGAATATGACATCAAGAGGGTCCACAAGGGGAGTGTATTGTCTAGATTTGGGTGATTGTGAAGCTTTGGAGGATTAAGATTCTATGGAGGATGAGGCTTATGTAGAGGACTGGAGTTTGATGGTAAATGAGCATTATGGATTTCAAGAAAGGGGGGAGGACACATGTCTTCAAACACAAACTTTTTCTTTTGACCCCGATTTGTAAGTTAAGGACAATTCTTTTAAGATCTTTAATTTATTGGGAAAGGTTAAGCATGTGAGAGGCATCATGCAGGTGATGGAGAGAATCATGTGTGAATGAAGGATAATGAGGTGAATTTCCCTTTTCAAAGGTAGATGAAGGATAGGAAATAGAAGATGGATTGGGATTAGATATGATGTATTGAGGATTCATTTGGTAAGCGAGTTGGATTGAAGGTATAGTTTAGAGATTAGGATTTTGCACTTTAAAGTCCTCAACCATTTTCTGAAACTAATCCATATTCATGATGTTTGAATTAAAAATTTTGGATTGGATTAGAGGAAGATGATGTAGAGGAATATTTAAATGAATTGGGAAATATTTGCTGATGGATGAATTATGAACTTAAGACTTAGAGAAATTTTTGATTTTGATTTAAAAGAGAAGAGCCTCAAGGATTTTGATATGATTGGATGGTGGATTTGATTGATTTAGAGGGTAGGGCCTCAAGGATTTTGATTGATTAGATTTTATTTTGATTTTGGATTTGTGAGGGTAGGGCCTCAAAGTTGGATTTGATTTGATTTGATTTGGATAATGATTAAATTCTAAAGATTATGATGGTGCTCCTAAGCCAAAAGTGGAAGATTAGAAGATGGTGTTGATAAGAATTGGATTAAGAATGGATGAAGTGGAAGGATAGATTAGGGATGTTTGAAGACAAGGGGAATGGATGATTTGATTGATTTGGATGATAGGGGATATATGGTTTGAATTAGAACATAGAAATAAATAATACAATGTGCATGACCCAAAATATTTCCACGGGGCTCAACACAATTGAAGACACATCAAGTACACACTACCTAAGGTCAAAAAAGGAAGTGTTCAAAATTTTGCCCACAACTTGATGCTCTTAGCCCCATAATTAAGTGGTTGAATGGTGTTTCCTAGGACTATGCAAGTTATGGATCAATTAGAAGATATTAATGCTCACAACGTATGTCTTTCCACATTTCTATATTCAAGCTTTAGCATTCAAGGGAACAAATATGGTGATTATCTTGGGTCGATCTAGGTAAGTCCACTTGGATCAATCCTTGCACAAAGGAAGTGTTAGGAACCTATGTGTTCCTTCTATTTATTTTGTTAGTGGTGTTGTTGGATGCATATGCTTTGTAAGTCATCCCTTAGTATATTTTTTTATCCCACATGCATAGGAAGCAATACTTGTCTAGTTTCTAGTTAGTTTTTATGTGTGTATTGAGGCCTATGAGGGCACAATCAAATTTATTGTATTGAGCTTGGTCAAAGGAGGTTGCCCCCTCTAAGTGGCCTATGATTAATAGATTCGGTTTGAGTTCTATTTTTTCTCTATATTTTGTTATTTCATGTGTTCCCATTATATTATTGTAGAAGGTTCTTCACATCTGGTATCAGACCACTTTCTTAGGCTCATTGGGTGGAAATTCTGTCAATTTTTTTTTCCATCATGGCATCCAAGTGTTGTGTTGATTACAATATTTCTTTTTTTTACCTCTGAGTTCAATTACATTACTTCCTTTTCTAGTAGTCGTCATTTGTCTTAGTTAGTCCATTTCCCTGAGAGCCAATAGTTTCCAAAAAAGAGTAATTTTTTTTCCATTTTTTGGCCATATCTTCCTTTCTTTCACCCCATTTTCTCTCAAAGTTTCCCAAAACCCCCACAATACTAGTTTGCACAATCCCTTCCTTGAAGAACCTTCCCCAAATTCCACATATCGAAGCCCTAAATCCCTCATTTCTCTTTTTTTAGGGTTTTCCCTAACTTTTTTGATTCTCACCCATTCGCCACCAAATCTGAGCACAAGGCTCATTTCCTATTTCTGCTCCTTTTTTCCTCTTGGAATGCTTCTCCCATTTCTACTTCCCATCCCTGAAACCCTCATTTTTCTTTTTCCCTTCACCTTAGATGATTCCCAAGCACTCATCACACCCACTTTATCCATCTACGTTTTGCCAAGTTCCCAAATTACCCTAACTGAAAAAGTTTTTGTTTTTGTTTTTCTATCCATTACCCCCCCCAAAAAAAATAAAAATTCCTATATGGTTGTCACCCGTACAAGAGAAAAAAAACATGGAGGAGGAACTTGCCTCCCTCTAGACCAAACTTCAAGATATGGATGACAAATTTATCAGTCTCAGTCTTCAGCATTCTCGGTCTTTTGAAGCTGGGTTTTCTTCTAGCACGTCTTGTCAACCAAAGCTTGATTTTCCTCACTTCGATGGTGCTGACCCAACTAGATGGATTTACCAGGTAGAGTAGTATTTTAGCTTGCATAATACTCTAAATACCAACAAATTCCCACTTGCATCTTTCCATTTGGAACATGAAGCTCTTCAATAGTTCTATTGGTACATCAAGGCTCAGGGAGAGCCAACCTAGATAGAATTGTGCACGTTCCTTTTCTAGCACTTTGGCCCTAGTACTTTTAATGACTTCACCAGAGCACTTGCTAAATTTCCTCAAATAGGCACAATGAGAGAATATCAAATAAAATTTGAAAAATTAGCTAATCACGCAAAGGGATTGTCTAATGAATTCTTCCATAGTTTTTTTGTTAGTGGTCTGAAGGATGCAATTCAGTCTAAAGTGAAAATGTCTCATCCCACTACAATGATAGAAGCCCTTGGATTGGCTAAGTTGGAAGAGGACAAGGTTAGTGCTCTACAACACTCCAGATCTAATTCTATTCCATTCTAAAATATGAGTTCTCTACTCCCTCAAATCATGCCAGCTCCAAAAACTACTCATATCAAGCACTTGTCTGAAACAGAGATGCGGGACCATCATAAAAAAGGGATTTGTTATAATTGTGATGAGAAATTCACTCGGGGACATAGATGTGTTCAAAAAAATCTCTATCTCTTGGATGTGGATTCTCCACCTAAATTGGATGAGTATGTAGATGCTCAAGAAACTGTAGATGATGAGGTTGAGCCTCAAAAGATGCTTGTTGAACCTCTTTTGCAAGAAACCCACCCAGCAATATATTTCCATGCTCTGGAAGGAGTCACTACCCAAAAAACCATGCGGGTCTAGGGTCACTTCAAAAAGATCCCTCTTACTATACTCATTGATTCTGGTAGTACTCATAACTTCATTGACCCTTGAATTGCCAAACAAGTTGATTGTTTTATGCATCCTTGCTCTAGCTTTGAAGTCATGATTGCCAATGGAGGTGCTTTACATTGCAAAGGGAAATGTCACAATGTGCATCTCTCTATTAGGGATTATACCATGTGGTATGACATGTTTGCCTTGCGATTAGGTGGATGTGATGTGGTTTTGGGTGCCCAACGGTTATGCACTCTTGGCACCATTCTATAGGATTTTGTTGAGCTTTAGATGTAGTTTTCTGCTACTGGGAAAAAATACACTTTGAAAGGATTACAGTTGGGGTCTCTCAGCATCATCAGTTCACACTGAATGGAAAAGCTTCTTATGAAGAGTTCATGTGGGGTTATCACTCAACTCCATTCTATTCAGATACAACCATCAGAAGTCTCTAGTACTCCAACATATCTCTAACAAATTTTGGATAAGTATGCATGTGTCTTTGTTGAACTTGTGGGATTGCCACCTTCCCACCCAGAGGACCACCATACTTAGCTCCTTCATGGTCATGTTCCCCCCAACATCAAGCCATACCACTACCCATTTCACCAGAAGATTGAGATTGAGATGCTCATTCATGACTTACTCAAGCAAGGTATTATTTTCCCTAGTACCAGTTCCTTTTCTTCTCTAGTTCTTCTTGTCACAAAAAAGATGGGTCTTGGCACCTTTGTATTGACTTTTGAGCACTTAATCATATTGTGGGATTGCCACCTTCCCACCCAGAGGACCACCATACTTATCTCCTTCATGGAAGCATTCCCCCCAACATCAAGCCATACCACTACCCATTTCACCAGAAGACTGAGATTGAGATGCTCATTCATGACTTACTCAAGCAAGGTATTATTTGCCCTAGTACCAGTTCCTTTTCTTCTCTAGTTCTTCTTGTCATAAAAAAGATGGGTCTTGGCACCTTTGCATTGACTTTCGAGCACTTAATCATATCACCATAAAGGATAAGTTTCCCATTTCGGTTGTTGATGAGCTTCATGGTGCTCATTTTTTTCTCCAAGTTGGATCTTCATTCTAGGTATCATCAAATTAGGGTTCATGAGGAGGATATCCCAAAAATAGCATTCCCCACACATTATGGTCACTATGAATTTTTGGTCACACCCTTTGGCCTCACTAATGCTCCTTCAACATTTCAAGCATTGATGAATAAAGTATTTCGGCCCTATCTTCAAAAATTCATTCTGGTCTTCTTCGATGATATCCTCATCTATAGTAAAACCTGGGCTAAGCACCTCCATCATTTGGATCTTATCATGTGACTTCTCTTTGATCATCAACTCTGTGCGAAATAGTCTAAATGTGTTTTTGGCCAGGAAGAAGTGGAGTATCTCAAGCATATTGTTTCAGACCATGGGGTTCAGGTGGATCCTACCAAAATGGATTCCATGAAAAATTGGCCACAACCTAAAACTCACAAGAGCCTTTAGGGTTTTTTGGGGCTAACTGGCTATTACCACAAGTTTATTAAGGATTACAAGAAGATTGTAGCTCCATTGACAACTCTATTAAAAAAGGATTCTTTTACCTGGACCCATGCTATTGAGTGTGCATTTGAACAATTGAAACAAGCTATGTATAGTACACCTATTCTTGCTATGCCAGATTACTGTTTAGTATTTAGGAATACAGGTTAGCATTAAGGATTAGGATTTATGATTATGATTATTGTTAATCTCAAGTAACTTCTAGATTCATATACTTCACTATTGAGAGTGATGCTTGTGGCAATAGACTAGGTTTTTTTCTCCTTCAAGAGGACCATCCTATTGCATTCACTAGCAAAGCTATTTCTGATAAGAATCTTGCACTCTCTACATATGAAAAAGAAATGATGGCTATTTTACATGTAGTACAAAAGTGGCGGCCATACATCCTAGGGAGTCATTTTTGCATCAATACTGATCACCAGAGTTTGAAATATTTTCTAGAACAATAAGTATCCTCCCCTGCACAAAAGAAATGGGTCAAAAAATTCATGGGGTATGATTATGAGATCACCTACAAGAAGGGTAAGGACAATATTATGGTAGATACTCTTTCTCATAGATTTGATGATCAAGCTTCCCTTTTAGCTATTTCTATGCCAATCCCTAATTGGTTAGAATCTCTTCAGCAGAGCTATGTCCATGACTCTTCTTTATCTCACATCATTCACCAGTTGGTCAATAATCCTTCCATTGTACTGCATTACTCTTGGGATGGTGCTTCTCTCAGATACAAGGGGTGTCTAGTGCTTCCTCAAAGTCCAAATATATAATAGGCTATCTTTTATGAACTCCATGCTTCTCCCTCAATTGGGAACTCTGCATTTCTCAAAACTTATGAATGGGAAAAGTGGAACTTCTTTTGGAAAGGAATGAAAAGGATGATTCAATAGATGGTGGCTGAATATGATACCTATCAATGCCAAAAGGGTGAAACAACCCTCCTTCTAGGATTTTTGGAACCTCTTCCCATTCCTACATGGATTTGGACTGATATTTCTATGGATTTCATTGAAGGGCTTCCTAAATCAAGCAAAAAGATAGTGATCTTGGTGGTAGTTGATCATCTCTCCAAACATAGTCATTTTTGTTCCTTAGCCACCCACATACCATTGCCTCTATTACACAAATCTTCATGGATCAGATATTTCATCTTCATGGCCTCCATTCTTCCATTGTCTTTGATCATGAAGCCACTTTTACCAATCATTTCTAGACATCATTGTTTTAGAAAACTGGCACCAAACTGAAGATGAGTTCAGGGTATCACCCACAAATGGATGGTCAGACTAAAATTATCAACAAATTCTTGGAAACTCACCTTTGTTGCTTCACTTCTGAATAGCAAAATTAGTGGGCCAAGTGGCTTCCTATTGCAAAATGGTGGTACACTACCTCTTACCACACTGCATCTAAGATGACTCCATATGAAATAGTCTATGGTCAAGCACCTCTGGTGCTCCTTCCCTACACCCCCAGAAGTTCACCAGTTCAAGTCATTGACACATTTCTCTACCACCGGGATTAGATTGTTCATAGCTTATAGGATAATCTTCACATGGCCTAGAATCAAATGAAACAACAGGTAGATCAACACCATTCTAAGCACTCTTTTCAAGTTGGGGAAATGGTTTTTCTTCATCTACAACCATACAAGCAATCCTCCCTAAAACTTAAAGGGCATCATAAGATGGCCCCAAAATTTTATGGGCCATATAAGGTTCTTCAGAAGACTAGTTCAGTTGCTTATAAACTAGAACTTCCTCCTTCTTCCAGCATTCATCTAGTATTTCACGTTTCATGTCTCAAGCCTATTCTTGGCACCAATGCCAGAGCACAAACTTCTCTCCCTAAAATAGATAAGGAAGGATCCATTATCTTGGAGCCTAAGGCCATCGTTGATTAGTGCACTTCTCAGCTTCACTCTCAGTCCATCTCTGAGGTCTTGATTCAGTGGCATGGAATGTAGCCAGAGGATGCTACATGGGAACCACTTCTTCAAATTCAACAACAATTTCCACACCTTAAGCTTTGAGGACAAAGCTTTCTTTTTAAGAGGGACAGTATGTTAGGAATCTATGTGTTCCTTCTATTTATTTTGTTAGTGTAGTGTTTTTGGATGCATATTCTTTGTAAGTCATCCCTTAGTATATTTTTTTATCCCACATGCATAGGAAGTAATACTTGTCTAGTTTCTAGTTAATTAGTTTTTAGGTGTGTGTTGAGGCCTATGAGGCCACTGTCAAATTTATTGTATTGAGCTTTCTCAAAGGAGGTTCCCCCTTGAAGTGGCATATGATCAATAGATTCAGTCTGAGTTCTATTGTTGCTCTATATTTTGTTATTTCATGTGTTCCCATTATATTATTGTTGAAGGTTCTTCACAGGAAGTCACATAGATGAAATGGTTGGCCTTTAAATCCTTAGGTGTCTAGTAAGGTCCTTCATTCATGACTATCCCATGCAGTTCTTCAAGTAGAATTAAGGCCTATAGCCCTACAAGAACCCAAAATGCCTAGTCTTGCAAGCAAGATTTAGAGCTCTCGACCCTACACAAGTTGAATGTACTTTCCTTGTAAATAAGTGCCTAGTCAAATGTAGTCTTTCCTAGTAATATTTAGGCAACTAGGCCCTATACATGAAGAAGCATTAGAAGTATAAATAGTCATGTATTCCCTCTCTTTAGATTGAAGGAAGATTTTGATTATAGTGGGGTGGATTAGTTGGGTTTTCTTGTTCCCCACTTGGGTTGTTCCCAAAATATTACTCTCTTGGTGGCCCCTCTAAAGGTAAATGAAAGAAAGAAAAGATGGATAGCTAATGGAGGTCAATATTTCTAATTTTCCATATGTAAAATAGAATACACACCTATTCTATAGTTTCTCCCAAACACATCAAGTGCATGTTCATTTACCCAAGATTTTTTTCTAATGACCAAATTAAGTAGGTTTAGATTTATGATTTCCCCTTAAAGAGGAAACAACATACTCTCCTACTACCCAATTAAATCACAAGAAATGAACCTTCTTAATTAAGCTAGGTTCCTATAAAATCCAACTTAAAGTAGACACTATGTTTTCTTGAACCTCCAAGGCAACCTACAAAATCAATGAATTAGTAGTCTTAAGTCTTTTCAAGATCTTCAAACAACGTCCTACAGAAAAAATTGATAAGTAGTCTCAAGATGTCTTAATCTTGGTCAACCATTCTTTAAAATCACTATTAGAAGATAGAAAATATCAAAAACTTGCAATAAAAATCAATCATACATTGAACAATGTGCAAATAAAGTGCAAACTCATCACAAAATTTTATTTTTTTTGCTTTTGACCTAGTCAACAAGATCTAATTTATTTGATATGATTTCAGCCAAAAAAAAAGAAATGAAAAAAAAGAAACCCTTCCTTAAAAATTGAGACATTTTCAAAAATGGATTTTTTTGAAAAATTCTTTAATCTGTGCCCTAGAGACCTAATTTATTAAAATAAATTAGTTTTTAAAGATTGAATTTTGAAGGCATATTAGTGCATCAAAATAAAAAAAATACAAAGAACATGTCATTTGTATAATTATCATACCTTTCTAAAAATGTAAAGTTTTCCAAAAAAAAATGGTGATTTACGACCATAAATTAATTATTATTAAAAATCATTAAAAAATTATAACTCAGGTAAAACTGATTATAAAAATCTAATTTTTGGACTGAGATATACTATGATGATCTTTCACCTACAAAAGAAAATTTACATAAAAAATCCCAACCATTTGAAAGATATGATCAAATATTTCAAAAAAACCTAGGGTTTTGTATTCAACTCAACCTACACAAGCATTATCATAGAAGAATCTTTAAAAGTGTAGATAAAGTAGGGATGTAGGTCCCACTAGGCATGCCAAAATGTATGCAATGAAAATATAGACCTATTTTCTGCAAATAAAAAAACCCAAAACACCAAACAAAATCATGTTAGATGTTAGTCATTTCAAATGAAATAAAATAAGTAACTTTCACTACAAGCTCCAATGAGCTAAAACAATGGAACCCAAAGCCTTGTTTGATTTTCCCTTTGAGATTATTGTGGGTCTACTCTCCCAACACAAATGAAATGCAAAACTATGAGATGTAAGCTAGATAATCGTGAAGGAATTGATAACAAGTATGAGGAACTTGTCCCAAGCTTCACAAATGATAAATATTAAATGATGCAAGATTGATTCAAGACTATGATAATGTAAACAAAATTAAGATCTAAGATTAGAATGTAATTAAAAAAAGAACTATAATGATTAAGAAAGCTAGAAGATGCATAAGAATTGAGAAGCGTTAAGAAGAATCCAGCCTTGAAGAAGATTAGACGAATTATTAGTTTTTTTAAATGAGGAGTGAGGCCCCCTTTTATAGAAAATGAAAAGAATTGGATGGTGTAGATTAAGAGGAAAAATAATAGATGACCAAGATTAATAGGCAAAAGGGAAGTGGCTAAGATGAAGAGGCAAAAAGAAATGAGTGGCTAGGATTAAGAGGCAAAATGATGTTAGGTAGGGTTTGAAAATGGTGAAGTGGAAAAAGATGAGAATGTGAAACTTCACTTTTAAAGGGAAAGAAAAATTTAAAAATGATTGATAGAGAAAAAAAATGGAGAGGTGACTACCTTGTAAAATCTAATTGTGCACATGTTTAGAGGTAATCCACCTTTTAATCAAGAATAAAGGAATATTAGTAAAAAACAAAAATAGGAAAAAGGGAAAAGGGATTAAATTAAAATGATTTTTAATTTAATCATAGTCTAAAATAATTTTAGGCTACTGGAGGAATAAAATAAATAAAATTTATTTTATAAAAGGAAATGGAAGGATAATATATTAAAGTATTTAAATAAAATTTAAATACAAAGAGAAAATAAATTTATTTAATTAAAATAAATTTAATTAAATAATAGAGGAATATAACAATATAGTTAATTAATAAAAATCAACTATAATGTAAAGGGGAAATATTAATAAAAATTAACGTTAGTGTGAATGGACAAGTTTAGGTGTCTACACTAGCTATTGAGGCTCCTCACATAAAAGAAAATATGTGCACTTTCCATTTAACTATAGACCATGATGGGAATACATTAAGATAGAGATGATCATGCATTCTCAAATGACTACCATGGAGGATACGATGGGAGAAGCCATGGAAAATGAAAAGAATCTAGAGGAACCTGGAGACTCTGAAAATTTAATTCTTTGAATATGAGTCAGACTCAGAGAGAGGATGTGACATATTAGTAACTCTAGAAGATCCTTCATGTGTTGTGCTCACAAAAATTCAAAATATTTTTAGAACCCCAAATATCTCAACCTCAATAGAAACTCCTACGAAGAAAAATAGCCTATTGTTTGAACCCCAAATTTTAGTTCAATCGGTTCATCCAGTTCACTTGGTTTAACTAGTTCAAAGGATCTTGAGGTATAAATTCTCCACCGGTCTAACCCAAAACCTTCTTTTGATATTGTAAAATTTTGTAAATCTACCTAAATTCAAATATCTCTTGTCAATTATTTGAAATTAATCCCTAAATAACTTGGCAAGCTAGTTAAGTATGTGCATGGTGAACGCTCCCAAGCTCAAATTAATGGCCAACAATTTTTGAATAATGAGTCTAACATTTCTCATCTATTTTCTTCTCCTTCCAAATAGCCCTTGTCCCAAGGTGAGAAATCCAATAATACATCAAATGAATCTTCTTATTATGCAAAGCCTAATCCTTTCTATGTTTCCTTGTTTTTGAAAGGTCATAAATTGAGAAACTGTATTATTGATTCTTGGGCTTCTGATAATATTATGCCTTCCCCTATTACTAAAGCCATAGGATTGACTCTCACTAAGACTTTTAGAAGGTGTTATTCCATGAATGGTAAGCAAGTTCCCCTGCTTTGGAAAATCAAAGATGCACAGGTATCTCCTATAGCTTACCCTAACAAAAGATTGAAATTGACCATCTTAGTAGTAGGCATCCCTTCCAACTATGGTAAGTTCCTAAGTTGAACCTTCTACAAAGACCTGAGAGGAGAGATCAAAAATATTTGGCTAGAATCCATGATTCCTATAGGGAATTAGAGAATAAAGCTAGAACCTAAAGAAAAATGCAAGTTCACAATATTCCCATCTAGAAACCCTAAAGATCAAATATTATATAAGGAATATGAATTTAGAAATTAGTTCTTCTTTTTCGAGTAAGTGAAGGAAGAGACAGATCTAGAAGTAGTAAAATTTGATGACCCCTGGACTATGGAGTTTGATGGTAGCTATTCTATAGTGGGTTCTAGAGTAGGGGTGTTCTTGATTTCACCTCAAGGTGAAAGTTTTCCTTTTCTCTTTCATGTTGGAATTCAAGAATACTAATAATACTACATAATATGGATCCCTTCTACTTGGGTTACAAGAAACTAAGAGGAAGGATGTGAAGTTTGACAAGGTAAAATGTGACACTGGGATAATTGTAAAATAGGTTAGAAATGTCTTTACTATTAAAAATGAGAGACTAAAGAATTATAGGAATAGGGTGTGGGAATAAATTGAGGATTTCGGTACTTTTTCTATTGAAACTATCCCTAGCGACCAAAACTCTAAGGAAGACTCCCTGGTAGTATCAAGCTCCCCTCTTTTTCTCCACCCTAATTTCAAAGAGAATACTTATAGAGTAGAGTTGATATATAAAAACCTAGTATTCTTGATAATGCAGGTTATTGGTAAGTTTTTGAAAATGATCACCTAATTCAAATTTTTCTATAAAATGTTGAGATCTTTGCAAGCACCTAATTTGAAGGGTCAAAAAATGTGTTTAAGGAATTATCTCTGAATCCCAATATTAATTCAGACAATGATGTGATTTAGCTAAAGGGAAATAAAATCCAAAAGGGTCTAGTTTCTCTAGAGAAACTATTCAGCTATGGAGATGAAGTTGTCAGAGGAAAATATGCTCGCATGCCTAGTAGCCTTAGAGAATGTGAGAAGATTAATAATGCTAGTGAGTCTCAGCTGAAATGGGTATCTAGTGGTAGGAGTTGCACCCCTGAAGAGAGGCATAAGTTAAATGAATTGTTAATTGAACAAAGGGATGTTTTTTTCTTGGAGTTATGATGACTAAACGGTTTTAGGAGTGGTCAATTTCACCACTAAATTCCTTTGAAACCAAATGTGTCTCCATTGAGGTATAAGTTAAGGAACTATAATCCAAAACTAGTAGAGGCTATTTACAAGGAATTTGATAAGACGTTGTGAGACAAGATTATGTATCCCATACATCACTCAAATTGGATAGAAAAAATCATTTTGGTGAGGAAGAAGAGTGGCCAAATAAGGATTTGTGTATATTTCTAAAACTTAAATTAGGCCATCTTGAAGGATAACTATGAGTTATGGATGATGGACCACATATTATAGGTTGGCCCCAAGATAATATCGATACTGGATGGATTCTTAGGATATAATCATATTAGTGTGGCCAAGGAGGATCAACATAAAATGTTCTTCATCAGTCTATGGGGGCCCTTTACATATAATCAAATGCCTTTTGGTTTGATTAATGTGGGAGCCACTTTCCAAAGAACTATGAATTATTCATTCAGATACCTAAGGGACATGATCATTTTGATCTATTTGGATGAATTAACCTTTTTTTCTAAGAAGAGGAAGAACCATCTGAAGGATTTAAAACTTGTGCTCCAAATATGTCTAGAACATGCAATTTTACTAAACCCCAAGAAATCAATATTTGGTGTAACGAGGGAAAAAATACTTATGCATCTAGTCTCTGAAGATGACATCAATATCAAACCTTAACAAGTTAAATAAATTTATAAATTGATTCTTCCTTCAAACATAAGTGGGGATAAGTCCTTCTTTTGACAGGTAAGCTTCCTCAGATTGTTTGTCCCTAATTTCACTAAAACTAAAAATCATATAGTGAGCTTAATGAGAAAAAAAATAATTTTTGGAATGGAGTTAAATATCAAATAAAAAATTTAAAGACATCAAGAAATAAATTACACATGCCCCTACATTGGTTAACCCTAACTTTAATAAATATTTTATTATAAACTATTATTCTTCTTTTAACATACTATGTCAAGTATCCTTTTGCAAAAGGATGAATCAAAAGTTGAAGCTCCCATAGCATTCATGAGCATCCCATTAGATAAGCATGAGCTCAATTATTATTTGATAGAAAAATGGGCATTTGTAGTAGTAAAATTCATTAAGCAATTTAGATCCTACATCCTTCACTCACAGTCAATAGTCTTCATACTTGATTTGGTTGTGAAGAGTGTGTTGACACAGGAAGAAGTCAGCATGAAGAAAAGAGAAACATGGGTGGAAAAAATATAAGAGTATGATTTATACATATTTCCAACCAAATTGGTTTAGGAATAGGGTTTTTGTAAGTTGATTGCTGAGAATAAAGAAGAGAAATAATTAAATCCTCCTATAACTTGGCTTGTAATTTTGTAAAATCATTGGTTATCGAATGTGGCATATTACCTAGCTTGTGGAGATTGGCCAAGTTATCTATCACCATGAGAGAAGAGGAAATTGATATTGAAGGTAGCTAATTATTTCATTTGGTAGGATGTTCTATACAAAAAAGGGTTTAGATGGGATGTTCCTGAGGTGTGTAGATAAGGAGCATAAATAAAATATTCTAAAGACCTTTCATAATCAAGCTTGGGGTGGGAATTTACCTCTACAATAACTTCTTTCAAAATCCTCAAAAATTGTTATTACTGACCAGGATTGTTTAACGATGCATACAAGCAGGTAGCAAATTGTGAGAAGTGCTAGATGCATAACCACTAAGACCTATGATTATTGAGGAGATATTTAAATATTTAGGCATAGACTTCATAGGGCCTCTCACACATCTCTCAAGTATTGGGCATACTCACATCTAACCATCTATGGACTACTTTACGAAATGGTTTGAGGCCATACCAGTGAAGAAACCACTTTGGAAGTAGTGTACAATTTTCTCAAAGAAAACATACTAGTGCATTTTGGAATCCCACAAAAAATCATAGTTGATAATGCCACTTAGTTTTCTTCTAATGAAATAATGATATTCTATTATGATCATAGTATATCCCTTTCCCTCTCATCAGAGTACTACCCTCAAGGTAATGGATAGGTAGAATCTAGTAATAAAAACTTGGTAGCCATTAAAAACAAGTTAGTTAGTGGTAACAGAAAATATTGGCACAAAAGGTTGTATGAATCTCTATAGGATAATAGAAACATACCAAGTAGGGTGATAGGAATGGCTCCATTTGAGTTAGTGTATGGTATAGTAGCTCAATTATCACTGCCACTTGAGCTAGTAGTGTCTAAGCTATAGAGTGTTGTGGAAGATTAGTATTTCCCAAGATCTTTATAGAAAAGAGTAATGTTCTTGACTAATATTGAAGAAGAAAGGGACAAATTAGTTGATAGAATTAATGCACCAAGCAAGAGTCAAGAAAATCTTTGATAGAAGATCAAGGCCCAAAAAATTTATTGATGGAAGAAATGTTATTATGGGACAAGAGAATAAAACCTAAAGCCACATCCAGGAAGTTTGACTCACTCTAGAAGGAGCCTTTCAAGATCCACCAGGTATTGAATCCTAACTCATTTAATCTAGCATACCTAGATGGATCTGTGTTACCCATGTCCTATAAAGGTAAAGATCCTAAATTGTTCAAGTTGTGAAGTAATAGTCCCCTCTTTGCACATAGTTATTTTTCCCAGTTGTTGTGTGGTGTTTGTCTTAGTTCTGGTTTTTTTTGGTTCTCCTTTGATGTCTAATTTTTCTAATTCTATGTGAACCATATATTTAGACTTCTTTGCATTTTTGTCTCAAAATGCAGTCCCAAGTTAGAGCCAGTCTTATCTCGACTCTAATTTTTACCCCTAATTCAAATTTTGTGTTGTTCTAATTAGTGAAAATTAAAGCCAAATTCCTTTATGTAATTATTGGATCCCCATTAAATATTATTTTCCCTTTTTAAACCCTATAGTAAGTGTCAACTTAAAATAAAATAAAAAATTAAACTTCGGGCTTGAATTGTTTTGGAAGTTCATTAAGTTCATTTGGTTCAATGGGTTCAATTTTTGTTCAAAGCATCTAAGCCTTTTTTTTTGGCATCCAAGTCCATGGGAAATAAATCATTTAACCATTAAACTTGGGTTCAACGATTTCAATAGATTCAATGGGTTCATGGTTCAAACATTGTCGGTATTTTCAAACTATCGCATCAGTCTATATCATTTCTTTCTTAACTGATCATGACCTTAAAAGTGGAAAAAGAAAATGGAATGAAATTGAAGATTTTGAACTTATTTTTTTAGGGTTCATCATTTAAACATGAAGGAAAAGGTGGTGCTTTAAAAGGAAACTAGATGGTAAAAATAGAATAGTCATGATATCTCTTAGATAGGAATTTTTAAAATCTTCTAAAAAGGGAAAAGTAATCATTATATGGTAACCTTATGTAGTGAAGTGAAAAGTAATAAAGGCTTATGTTGGGGTAAGTGTCTTGTTGTATTAATTTGGCATGAGTTAGAAAGACTTTTAATAATTAATATTCAAAATCTCATCCTCTTAAGAGGTGATTGAAAGCTCATCTAATGATTTGAAAGACACCAATTTGGCAAGAAAAGGAGCAAGAGCAGGAGGTAGAAAGGATTTCCCTAGTTCTAGAATTGCAAGAATCTAGAGGTTGTGAAGGTGAGTTTTGGAATTCTTATCTCTATTACTGATTTGGAAGTGCTTCTATTATTTTTGGATTTTATACTATTTATTCAATTTAGTAGAATAATCACCATGAAGACTGCATTTCAAATTTTGTAGAATGCATCTAGTTTGGTTGTTCATCTCCTAATCTTTGGGACACATACATTTATTATTATGATTTGGTACATTTTAGGGAAAGAGTTAGGAATTTTATAGGATCTCCTTTTGTGAAAGAAATCATAAAAAGTGGCCTTATGAAAGCCACATCTATTCCCCCAACCATGATATGCCCTAAGCTATCTAGAGAGTGCATGAACAAATATGATTCCCACTACCAGTGCACTAGAAAAGATAATGGAAAATTTTTGTTGTCAATTAATTGAGAAAACATCATGTATGTCGTGAAGATTCCAAAGAAAGAGACATATTTAGTGTTTTCTCCTTCATTGTTTGTATGTCATTTCTCTGAGAAGTAATCAGAATACAAAGGTTGGTTACTAAAATTTCTAAAAGGAAGTTTTAGGTTACTCAAGCCACTTACCAGAGAGAACATGAAGCTACACGTGAGGGACATGGTGGTGCTATTTCATAGGGTTAGGGGAACCAACCAAGCCTATTATTTTTAAGACTATATGTACTTCTTTATCCAAATTAATCTCCAAGGAACACAATACCTAGATTAGGGAGAAGTGATAGTTGAGGCTCTTCAAGATCAATTGAATCTCAATCACCCAAGTCATATATATTTCTTCATGTCCTCATATATCTTTTACTACCTAGCCTATACCAAATATTAGGTGGGTATATGTCACTAGTCTTGGATAGAAAATATTAGAACTTATGAATATTATCCCCAAATAAGGAAAGATAGATTTTATGAAAACTAGAGGAGGGTTAATGATAATTTTTAAGACTATACTAATTCATGAGATGACAAGGATTCTAGATGAGAGAATCTCTAAAGAAGAAATGCAATTAGTAATTTTTTATTGGATCTATTTCATTCAATTTTTGCATTGTTAGAAAATTTTGTAGGCATGAGCCACACCTAGAAGACCATTGGATAAATTACATAGATGACTATGAGGTCAAAATATAGGATCACTATAGAATTGAGTGGGAGATTGTACAAAATGTCCTCAAAGTTTTTAATCCTTCCAAATCATGGGAAAAGGATAGTGACAATGTGTTGGATCCCATATACAATAAAGATATTGTTTTAATAATGCAATTTTATATATTGAAGTAGCCATTGGTGATAATGATGATTTAAGATACAGGGCCCATCATATTATAGATCTTACTTTAAAATGGACCAACAAGCCCTTAGTGCTTGACCCCATTCCTATAAAGCTACAATTGGAACCCCCATCTAAAGTAGAAAATAGAAAGGGAAAGAAAGTTAACATTCCTACTTTCAATAAGACTATGCTCATCAGACCTGTAATAGGTTATAGATATGCCAAGCCTACAACCTATTGTTAGGAATGAATGTGAAGTGTTTTGGTAGTCATTTTGTAGCAGTTGTTGTTGCATTCATGACTTGGATTGTCATTGATGTCAACATAGTGATATTTTGGATATTAGCAGGAAAGTAGGTACAGTTTTGTTTTGCACACATGTTGTATTGTAGATTGGATTTTGCGTAGTTGATGGTATGTTCTTTGGTGTGTTATTAACCTATGGTTAACAATGCAAAAAGAAATTGATTCAATCGTAAGAGTTATGAGCATTTTGGTGAAAGCAGTGTTTAGACAGTGTTTCTGTGTAGCGATGTTCAAAAATCGGAGGATATCTCTTAGCTGGGATGGAATCTGATTTTGTGCAGTTAAAGGGATGTTGGAGACTCATTAATGATGATGTGGTTGATAGTGAAAACTTTGAGGATATGTTTGGAGAAAGTTACAGTAACTGGAAGTCGACATTTTTATGTGAATTCTGTGTGTAGCGTGTAGAATTTATTATTTTGTAATTGAGGACTAACTCATTTGTAATTATTTGAGTTTGGTATATAAGAAGGAATTTTTTCCTTATTGTAATGTGTACTATGAAGAGTGAGATTTGAATATTTGCATGAAGTGAAGAAAAGAGCTAATTCAGTGATGAAGGAAGAGTTGTGAGTACAGAGATCTGAAATTGTGATCTTGTGTAGTAGAGAGTGCAGTTTTGGCACAGTGTGAAGGAGGTAATATATTTCATATTATTCTATCGAATAATTCTAAGATCTTTTGGACAGTGGGTTCAGAGATCTTGCCTTGAAGCTGTTTGGGCAGAGGGTCCTTCTGTCTTCCATAAACTCTTAACCGGGTTAGAATCTTTTAACAGGGATTCAAAATCTCCTAATAGGGATTTATATGTACTGAATGTATTTCATAAGACTCCTAATAGGGTCCATCCTCTAACAAGGAACTTTCATATTAGTGCATCATTTTGTGGACATCATTCCCACTGAGGTTTACTCTTTTCAAGAGGTTCCCTAGTTAACATATCTTGTGTTATTGTGCAATTGTGTATGATTATCTTTCTATGGTTGATCAGTACATTGATTATATTGTTTAAAGCTATTGAATGGATAAATTATCTAATAACTGATTCACCCCCCCCTCTCAGTTATCTTGGGGATCTTTACTTTCTAACACCTATGGTCCTACATAAAAAATAAAGGACAAGGATGATAGTGCTCCATGTTCTCCTAAGAAAACAAATCCAAAGAGTGTTCCATTATAGGCATTGAAAAAAGAAAGTACAAGAAAGTATTCCCCCTTTGAAACATAGTTCCCTAAGAATACAAAACCTTTTGCAAGGATGCGAGTGTATAAAAGAAAGAGAGCTTCATTATCTCCTCAACTAGAGACTTTACTTGAAGAAGAATAAGTGGAAGAGGAAGAGGTACCCTTGGTCAAGAGAACTAGATAGGATACTCTTGTTGCCAAAAGGGAAAGAGGTGAATATGTCTCTCAGCCACAGGTACAAGGGGAGCTAATTGACCTTGATGCTAGTACTAAGGGAGAGAAGAACACTAGGTAAAACCTTGATTGAGATGAATTTTTCATATCATACTTTGAAGATATCCCCTACTTCCATAATCCTCCAAGCTAGTTCACCTATCTAGCCTCAACCTCTCTAATGCAGTCAAGCAAGGAGGATCCAATTAAGGATTGTCCAAACTTGTAGCCAAACACCAACAATATAGAATAACACAACAAAACACAATATAGAATCAAAACTTTATTTATTCATCAGTAACCAAGCTTACAAGAAACATGTCGAGCTATAAGGCCTTCTCAGTTATGGCCAAATACACAAAAGATTAGAAGAGTTCAACAAGATCAAGCAGGATCCAACACACTCCTCAACTAGCCTAGGTCTATAAGAAAACAAGACACTGGTAGGTACTCCAAGAAATATCTAAACTTGTGCTCGCAAGCCACCAAACAATCTTCTTGTTCCTAATCTTGCAAGCTACTAACTCTACTACACTTCTTCTACTTCCTTCTACCTACCAAATTGGCCTACTAAACAACTACCCAAGCACCCTCCTAAATACTATACAGCCATAAGTCAGCTTTATAAAAAAATAAATCCCAAAACCCAGTCGGCTTCCAAAAACAAACAAATATTAAACAAAACATCAATTGACTCTCAAATAGCCTTCCAATAATTAATTCATCATGTCGGCATCCAGATCCACATAGGAGAATGTAACATGCCAGATCTAGGTCTCCACATGACCAACAGTCAATCCATAACTCAAGGAGTGTGACCCAAATTAAATGCACCAGTCGACGAAGCTGATTCATCCAAACATAGAAGTCAGTCAAAAAGAATACCGATCACCAATAATAAACACCAAGACCCAGTCGGTAACCAGACACCAGAAACACCGAGTGATTATCATCCATCAAGCTTCATCGATACTTCCAATTGAGAACCTTTACCATGACCACTGAGCTCCATGTGTGAAGCCAAATAGACTCTGAATGAGAACTGTAAAGGATAAAATAGTGTATGGGGTCCTAGAACAATGTTTTGGACGTAAAAGAGACCCCAAAGCCAATATTTTACACTTACATGAAATTGTATTCATATAGAAAGTAAATGTAGATGACTAATATTGAAATTAAGAGATAAAGGTACTTACCTCTGAAAAAGAATCGGCTAAAAACCCTGTAAAACGATCTCAAAAATAGTCGATTCTTAAAATCTTAAACCAAAACTATGAGATCTACAAAACCCAGAAATCTTTTTTTGAGATTCAACTCAGGTCAGGTTTGACCCTCATAAAAGGTCAATGATGACTTGGAGATTTTGAAGACTTTGTTTGCGGATCTCAGAAGTTTTCCAAAAAGGGTATCCAAATTTTCTCTTCGATCTGAAATTTCACACCTGTACCTATAAGAAAAAGAGGGTTTTTGGTTGTTTGTTTGGGGGGTTTGCCTCAGTCAAACCCCAATTTAGGAATTAACCTTGAAATTGAATTGAAATTTTTGGAATAAACAAAGTAAATGGAACAATTCACCTTTCTTGAGTTGAAACCCTTGTGGAGGATTTGAATCCTTGAATCCACAAGAATGGATGAATGTAGAATCAAATATAGGATGTCTCCAATCAATTGTCCTTAGATCTTCAACACCAATCTTGAATGGATCTTGGAATAGGAAGAGGCTTGAATAGAAATGGATGAATCTTCAACAAGAGAGCTCCATAGAGCTTGAATCTTTCAATGGCTACTAATGGATCTCCTTGATGAATTGGATGCTTGAATGCTTGAAGGCTTGAATGCTTGATCTTCTTGCTTTCTTTCACTTGAGGGCTTGAGAGATTGTGAGATGAGATGGAGAAAATGAGAGAGGGAGGCTCCCTTTTATAGTGATCTAGGGCACAAGAGGGGCCTTGTAGAAAACAATAATTAAGGGCCCATGGCACAAAAATCTATAGAGGTGCACATGGAGAGGAAATTAAAATAAAGTCTTGACACAAAACTCTAGGAGGGGACCGCCCTTAACATAGAAATAAAATAATTATTTAAGAGCCTTGTTTCAAAATTTGAGGTAAGGCCAACCCCAAGGTTAATTTGAGCATTAGGTACAAAACTTGAGAAAGGATAATCTCCAATAATCAATTAGGATTCTTATACAAATATCAAGAAAGGTCCACCTCAAATATTAATTTGAGAATTTGACACTTAATCTGATAAATAGTGGCCCCGAAGAGGGAAAACACAAGTTTTTGATGAAATCCCGAAACTGGAGGCTAACCCTGAAGATCCCAGACCTTAGGGTCAAGGTTGAGCTTTAACCTGACTAGGTCAGGGTCAAGGTTGACATTGACCCCATAAGGTCAACTTTGACCTTAGGGTCAAAAACCTCAGATTCATAGTCCAAAATGTTAGGAATTAACTGAGTTACTGAGAGGGGAGGGGTGAATCAGTAACTCTAAATTTTCTTTCAATTACAGATGAATTAACATGTAATTTACTTTAACCTTTGCATATAGAAAGCATGAAACTTAAAAGCATTCACAATAATGACACATAGATTTGGTTACCCAGAAACCTTCCAAAAAGAAAGTAAAACTGGGGTGGGGATAAAACCCACAAAGCTTTAATACTGCAGAATAAAGTTGGCCGGTTAAGGCTTACAATTTGATCACTTCTGATGATCTGCCCTGTTAGGAGCAATAGGATTGCTAAATCCACCCTATTAAAGGATTTACAAACATACAATGAAGTATGCACTCGGTAAAGAGATTTTACAAAAGACTGTTAAGTCTACCCGGTTAAAGGATTTAGTATTGATTCAACTGTTAGGATGAAACAGTAGATCTCTTGCTTTGCAACTCGATTGTTGATTGAGATTCGCTGATGTACTAATCACCTTCTGTGATGAATTTGTCTTTGCTGTTCCTTATACTGTTGAAGCCCTTTGTAATTCTCTTATCTCTGCCTTTCTTTCTTTTTCACATACCTGCTTACTACATTCTTCTTGACATTTTTACAACATTGTTTATATACAAGTCTTAAACAATTAATTACAATTACAATTACAAAGTTGGCTTGACAAATAAACATAAGTGCTACTAAGTCAGCCCAAGTATGGTTACACGGTTCCTGCAAACTAACTTGGTGACTTTCTGATACTCGGCATCCACTGCATTACTCAGCATCGTCATGCACTTGGTAGAAGTGAAGGCATGGTTCATACTGACCACTCGGTAGGTTTTGAACTCGGTAAATACTGGTGACTCGGTAGACATGATGTTACTCGGTTTACACTGTCCTGCTTGATTTGCACTGTCTACTCGGTTTGCACTGTCTGCTCGGTTTGCACTGTCTGCTCGGTTTGCACTATCTGCTCAGTTTGCACTGTCTACTTGGTTTGCACCCAGAATGCAAATAAGTGTTGTCACTAGTGGAAATTCTGCTTAATGCCAACAATCTCCCCCTTTGGCATTAGTGACAAAAACACTTATTGGCCAAAACTTATATACATGAATCATGCTGAGTTTTATTTTGATTTTTCAAAATTTGTCTTTGTTATAGGGCTTTATACATTGTCTCCCCCTTTCAATGTGCTAACTGTTTCTATACAAATCTTCTTCTATACATATATCTCCCTCTATACATATCTCCCCCTTTTTGATGATAATGCCAAAGGTGTATATACAATTTATTTACAGAGAGAATCCAAAATTTGATAGAAAATCAGAATGTACCTTCATTATTAGTGCCAGGGTTCTGTCCCAAATTTCTTGCAGAATCTTGCATGTTTGGATTCCAATTTGGACTTCTGCAGAGAGTTCAATCATGTGATCTGCGATAGAGAACTGATTGTCATGAATCAATGTTTTGGAATGTTCAATGTGCTTATACATTGTATTCATGATGGGAAGGATCATGTGTTGGATGTCTAGCAGTGTGGACTGGATCCTTGTGTCTTCTTTCAGTAGATCTGACTGCATATTTGATAGGTATGAGATTTTCATGTGATGAGCAGAGCTTGAACTTAGTTCAAGTTGCAGCTTTTGTATGCTAATCTTCATATCCTCATCCATTTTATTCATTTTATCCTTAACATCCTTTGTGAACTCGGCAATATTGCACAATCTGGCCAAAAGAGAGGTAGCATTCGAATAGGTAGATTCAATGTTTGACAAAACTGAAGACAATTCTACTTGGTTAATAGCTATGTGCTGAGCAATGTGCTCAAGCACTTTATTGTTGAATCTCTTCTCGGCTCTTTTAACTAACTTTTTTGTCCCAGATGAATCCTCATTGTATTTATTAACTGCTTCTGCTAATTGTAGCAAAACATGTTGGGAGGAGTCTACTTTAATACCTAATGCATCAGACAAAATGTCCTTAGCATCCTTGATGATTTGATATTCCTTGTCTCTCCTCTTTAAGCTTCTTTTGTTTTGCTTTCCTTTGGAGGATCTCACCTATATTTTGCATTTGGTCCGCTGATAGATTTTCAAAATCCAATGTTGGAATCTCTATTTCTTCATCTAAGTCTATATCCTCTACTATATTCTTACCCAAAAATTTTATACTCGGTTGAGCTTTAGGCTTATCTGAACTTAATGCCTTAGTAGTAGTGACAGTAGATATAGTAGGGCTGGCTATAGAGACTGGCACACTGTCTACTGGAGAGCTTAAAATATTTACACTTGTAGATTCAAAAACTGGAAAACTTACTGCTGCAAAACTTGATGAAATGGGAGACTGCAACTTGGTAGAAGAAATGGTAGTTGCTTCTGTTGTTGCAATAGATGATTGGACAAATGTTGAAGTTGTCACAACCATGCTTGAAGGTGTCTCCGGGCTGGATGTAGAGACTTTTACTAGAGAGGTAGGAAGTGATGCAATGACTTCTGCTACTATCCTCACAATATCATCTACCTCAGTGGCTTCTTCTTGTTCATCACTGTCATCTTCAATGTCTTTTATTATGACTGTTTCAATACTCGGTTGGTGAAGGTGGTATATGTTCTTCCATGTAGCATTTGCAGCCTTCACAACCGATTCAATATTGTTGATCAAAATCAAACAAGTATTGAACTTTAATGTCATCTTATTTTCATTTTCCTTTAATGCCTTCTTTACTTCATCATTTTTCAAGCTCGGCATTAACTGTCTTAGGGTTTGATCAAATATGTCTATCACAGTTTGCTTTGCATTGCTCCATCTCATTTTTATTGGATTTAATAGAACTGCTGGAACCTGTGGGGCTATTTCTTCAGGAGAGTAATTCCACTGTCCCATCTTTTCAATAACAGCATCTTCTATTTCCTTCTGTTCTGTTTCCGATCTGGTTTCATATTTAAAAGATTTTATGTTACTTACTCCAGATCCTGATCTGTCTCTAAAGAGTTTGATCCTTTCTTGAAAGTTTAGAGGAGGCCTTTTGAATACTATGTCTTTATCTGCCTTGTCTGCCTTGTCTCTTGCACTTCTCCTTGTAAATACAGCAGTGGGAGGCTTAGGTGCCTTAGTGATGAATACCTTTCCTTTCTTCTTTGCAGGTTCTGGTTCCTCTGTTTTCTCATCATTTTCCTCTTCTTCTTCATTTTTTTCTCCTTTGTCCTCAGTTATCATTTGCATTTTGGCTATCCTCTTCTTTCCTTTGTTTACCGCCTATGGAAGCTTTATGCTTAGTTCAATTCTCACCTTAGCTTCATCATATGTTCCAAAATATGGAGCTTTGGGATTGACAGGCTGATTAAGAAGAGCTTCAATGATATTCTTGGTTTCATCAATATTTACCTCATAAGGAAGAGGTTTTACAGATACAGTCCTCGGTTTAGCTGCTTGAATATATACATTGTCACAATCCACCATAAAACAAATGTCATCCTTGTAATCTTCCACCAACTTCTGTGGAATCCGGAATCTGTCATTCATTTTCTCTTTGAAAGACTCAAAATAATTATCCATGATGCTTTCAAAATTTTCACCCATTTCTGAGATGTATTCATTTATTTCATAAAGGACTGGCACATCTTTTCTCCATACAACTTTTCCTTTAGAAGGGAAGAATTTCTGAACATAGAAGAATAAATAGACCAATAAGGATCCAAACTTACATGGATTGTTTTTGGAAGTTTGAATGCTTTCCATGTTTTTGTTAAACTGCTTTAACAATAAGTCTGCTAGGTCAAATGTTAAGTTATTCTTGACCACTTTGTATGCTAGGTCAATAGCTTCACAGGAGACACTATTTTGTCAACTAGAACTGTAAATCTTATGGGCAATAATGTGTGTACCAAACTTTAGTTCAGCATCGGTAATGCTGCTAACTTTCATGCCTCTACCGTCCCACTTGGCTAGGGTTTTCTTCTCTAGTTCCGTCTGACCTAGGGTTTTGGTAGTTTTTGCTTTGTTCAACATGGGAAGACCAGTGATTTGATGAATCATCTTCTTTGTGATCTCTATGGGTTGTTCAAGCCAAATCTTGCCATCATGTACACGGCTGAGAATGTATCTAACCCATTTATCTCGAAAGTTTTGAGGTAGATGTGCAATGTGAACTAAACCTTTATCTTCCAGATGTTTGTGCTCGGGTTTCAGAATACCATCCACACACAGTTCCTTACGCACAATATCTAGTTCTAGGTTCCCCATTTCATGAATTGAACAGTTGAAATGATTGTGGATATCGTTAATAAGTAGTACCTTAGGAGGAATCTGAGATTGAGCTCCGTTCGGATCTAGGGCTGCTGCAATTGCGGGCACGATCTTGAAATCTGGTGCTTTCCATTCCCCTTGGACTAACATATCTAATCCTTTCTTTGCTGAGGTGCTGGATGATGCCATGGTAGCTCACAGAAAATTCCTTTCGCAAAAGTGTTGAATCGCTGGGTTGCTCTTGAAATTTTTTGCTCTTAAAGTGCTAAAGGTTCGCGGTGAAGAATGAGTTCGATTACTTGCCTTTTGTTTACAACTCTATCATTAATGCTCTGTACAAATCAGGGTATGAATTTTGACAGACTGTCACCCACTAAGAATTAATTGCTCAGTAAAGACTTCGCAACTCGGTGAACTCGAGAATTCATATTGCTCCGACCTCGCTCGGTAAAGACTGGTACCGACCTTGCTCGGTAAAGACTGATACCGACCTTGCTCGGTAAAAACTGATACCGACCTTCCTGTGATCTTACTACATCTTGCATGCTGATTTATATTTTTTTTTAAATTCGGTTTTGGAACTGCTTGAGATTGGTCTATGAGAATACAGTTCCAGTGCTTTCTTGGAAATTTAGTTTGTGTCGGTAGAGCCACCCATTCCATTACTTGGACTAGTTTGCTCGGTAGATTTAGGAATCCATTTTTGTCTCACCTGTTTCCTAACCTTAGTTGCTTCATTCTTCTTTCCATCTTCAACTTCACTAGCATTCATGTAGTTTCTAGCTATGTGACCGAGTTTAGTGCATTTGAAGTATCTTACGGTAGTATCTCTTTTCCTTAGATGATGTTTTATGTAATTCATGCCAATGTGTCCATATTCTCCACAGTAATGACATCTATACCAGGTGTTGTAGTCCCATCCAAACATTGCTTTCATAATTTGTTCTACTGGATTGAATATTTTGGATCTGCACTCGGATGCCTTGTGACCTTGTTTGTTGCATTTGTGACAATTACCTCTGAATCTTGGTTTTTCCCTACATTCATTTGCTTTGTGACCAGGTTGATTGCAGTTGTAGCATTTTCCATTGAATTCTACCTTTTTATTGTTCCAACATTTATTTGAAGTATGTCCTATTTTACCATAGTGATTACAAGTCAATTTCTGATTCCTTTGAGTACCTTGCTTAGAAGATTCACCTTCTCCTTTGTATCCAAGTCCTGCTTTTCCTTTTTGCCTATGAAGATTTCACTCATACAGCTGATTCAAGTCTTCTTGACTTTTCAGCATTCCTTCATTGATTTGTTTTTCAGTGTTTAGGTCATCCACCAATCTTAGATTGATTTCCTTTTTAGATCTTAGTTCTTCTCTTGTGCTTTCTATTTCTGATCTTAGATTCAGAATTTCCTCATTTGTATGAGAGATCTGATCAATTAGGTTTTCTAGCTAAAGGGTTTTATTTTGGACTTAAATGTTCCTTCCATCTAATTCATCTTTCAACTTGTTTCTTTGTTCCAAGATCTCACAAAATCTTGCAGAGTGTAGCTCTTGTTCTCTTTTTAATTTTCTCACTTCTTCCTACAGAGACCCATTCTTTTCTAGGAGTTCTTTGACAACATTGTTTGCTTCATCTGAGCTATTAGAGGGAAAGAGATCTTCAATCTTTTCTTCAATGTAATTCTGATCATTCATCTGATTTGCAAGTTCCTTCCTTCTTCTTAGGGATTGGGAAAGATGTTCTTTTGCTTCTTTGAGTTTAGCTATGGCCATTTCCAGATCTAGCTTTTCATTTTCAATCACCTTGTTCAGTTTGAATACCTCCATTGTCCTGGATCTTTGCTCAAGCTAGTTAAGCTTTGTCTTGAGAACCAATGCTGCTCTGATACCAATTGTTAGAAATATTCAGGAATTAACCGAGTTACTGAGAGGGGAGGGGTGAATCAGTAACTCTAAATTTTCTTTCAATTACAGATGAATTAACATGTAATTTACTTTAACCTTTGCATATAGAAAGCATGAAACTTAAAAGCATTCACAATAATGACACATAGATTTGGTTACCCAGAAACCTTCCAAAAAGAAAGTAAAACTGGGGTGGGGATGAAACCCAAAAAGCTTTAATACTACAGAATAAAGTTGGCCGGTTAAGGCTTACAATTTGATCACTTCTGATGATCTGCCCTGTTAGAAGCAATAGGATTGCTAAATCCACCCTGTTAAAGGATTTACAAACATATAATGAAGTATGCACTCAGCAAAGAGATTTTACAAAAGACTATTAAGTCTACCCGGTTAAAGGATTTAGTACTGATTCACCTGTTAGGATGAAATAGTAGATCTCTTGCTTTGCAACTGGATTGCTGATTGAGATTCGCTGATGTACTGATCACCTTCTGTGATGAATTTATCTTTGTTGTTCCTTATACTGCTGAAGCCCTTTGTAATTCGCTTATCTCTGCCTTTCTTTCTTTTGCACATACATGCTTACTACATTCTTCTTGACATTTTTACAACATTGTTTATATACAAGTCTTAAACAATTAATTACAATTACAATTACAAAGTCAGCTTGACAAATAAACATAAGTGCTACTAAGTCGGCCCAAGTATGGTTACACGGTTCCTGCAAACTAACTCGGTGACTTTCTGATACTCGGCGTCCACTGCATTACTCAGCATCGTCATGCACTCGGTAGAAGTGAAGGCACAGTTCATACTGACCACTCGGTAGGTTTTGAACTTGGTAAATACTGGTGACTTGGTAGACATGATGTTACTCGGTTTACACTGTCCTGCTCGGTTTACACTGTCTACTCGGTTTGCACTGTCTGCTCGGTTTGCACTGTCTTCTCGGTTTGCACTGTCTACTTAGTTTGCACTGTCTGCTCAGTTTGCACTATCTGCTTGGTTTGCACTATCTGCTCGGTTTGCACTGTCTGCTCAGTTTGCACCTAGAATGCAAATAAGTGTTGTCACTAGTGGCAATTCTGCTTAATGCCAACAAGGAAAATGCTAAGAAGAAGTGGAAAATGGGGTAGAATGGAGGGAAAAGCTAGATCTAAGTTAAATACCCATTCAAGGCATTTGACATGACCCCAAACCACTTACTCAGAGGGCTAAATGCTCTTAACATGGAAGTGCTTCCATTTTAAGATGATACATTAAGCCCCCACTTTAGCAAGAGTATGGACTTGATGCAAACTCTTGGTAAAGGAGATCATAAAGAAAAAGATAATATTATTGAAATCAAAGGGACAAAGGAATCCTCAAGCCCCCAGAGACTTGAGTCTTTGTCAACTCTGAGATTGCAATAAGAGAGACATCACTAGAAAAAGATAGAAGGGGACGAGAGGAGTGGCTAGCTCGCCCAGTAAGATGTGTGTATCTCACTTTGAACCACAAAAGGATAGGATAGCCTATCAAGAAAACACTTGATAGTCACCCCATACTATTGTGCACCTTCTGGCGGCTTTGTGCATGTATGTAGTGTGTCTTATGTCAACTTTTATAAAGTACCCATGGATCCACCTTCTTGTATCACCATGGAATACAAAATGCGTGTCTCCTCAGGATTTAGCAACTTATGTGCATTACCCTTGAAAGATTTACCATATTGATGCATGTCTTTCTAGGATTTAGCAATTTATGTGTGTTACCTTCCAAGATTTAGCATATTGAAAATTTTCAAAAAATCTGTGTCTCCTCAGGATTTAGAAACTTATGTGTGTTACCCTCAGAAGATTTAGCATATTTGAAATTGGAAATGCATGTCCCTTCAGGATTTAGCAACTTATGTCCGTTACCTTCTAAGATTTAGCATGCTACAAAATAAAAGGTTAGAAAAAAAATACATAATATAGAGCAAGGGAGGTTGTATATATACCCCCCTCCTTAATATGGCAAAAACATACTATTTTGACATGTTAAGGAAAGAAAAGAACAAGGATAAAGCCTTCTTCAACATCAAGACAATATCCATAGACAACACCCAATCCAAGCCAAGAAGGTTACAAGTCCTATGAGGCCATGGAAGGGATGAATGCAAAGAGATATCATGCAAGAAGTAAAAAAAAAAAAAAAAGTAACCCTTGGGAGGGATAGCACACTGTTCAGTTTCCAAAGTGAGAGTTATATCAACCATGGAAACCCAATGTCAAACAATGAAAGAGGTTGTGATCAAGGACAAAGATCCTCAATGCAAACCAAAATTTTCATGTATGATTGGATATCACATAATAGATAGATACTACTTAACCAAGGAAAGAGGTGAATCCCAGAAAGATAGAAATGAAGGAGATGACATCCTTGCCCCCCAAGTTTAGGAACAAGAATGGAAGGGAACCTATTATATCGCTCACAACACTATACAAGACAATGAGCCCCCAAGGATTAGGCTAACATTGTTTATATAATGTGGAGTTCCATAATAGGAACATAAATGTTATTTAGAGAAAATAGTATTGAAATACAACTCATTATCACATGCTATATAAATAACATTACTATCAATGAGCTACGTAATCTTATAATGTAAAGCTTGACTTCATTAGTAAAGTTATCATGAAATATATGATATAAACAAAAAGGAAGAGTCTTCAGGTGTGGACTACGTTTCTTTTTAAGTTTAGGTCTAGTAATCATCTTAGCATGAAGGAGTTTAGGCAAAAGAACTTCTTGGTCAAATTCTTTCATAGCTTCATCATGTTTTGAAGTGTGATTTGAGATGTTGTTAACATTGATTTTTTGTTGAGGATTAAATCCTAATCCATAAGAATACTCATGCCCCCTAGTGTGTAAGGGCATTTGAATTCCCTGTTTATGCTTACCACATCCTTGACCATTAAATCCTTGTTTAACTAGAAAGTGATAACCAGGACCATAATGAGAAGCCATATTAGAAGAAGACAACAGAACTTCAGTAGTCACTATATCATCATTAGTAGGTTTGACAAGTTCATTGTGGGTAGATGCAGTGACAAATTTATTACTAAGGGCTTTAGAAGTAAAAAATCATTCAAATTCTCTTTGTTTCTTCATAAAATGAAGATCATTAACTTTGTATTCTCTAATAAAGGTAGGAGTAAAATCCAAGGTTCCCCAATCATCACCAGGGATAGCATTAGAGGAAGAAGGATTGCTATTAGGAATAGAAGTAGTGTGATTATGAATAGTAAGACAAGGATTAGGCACATCATCTGCATGAAGCGTATACATCCCATTGTTATGTATAAACTTGACTTTATGGTGAAGGGTGGAAGGAATGGCATGTATCTCATGTAACCAAGGTCTACCCAAAAGAAGGTTATAATTGAGAGATCCAAGCATAACATGAATAGGTGTATTCAGGATGACCGGTCCTACTTTGATAGGTAAGGTAATGATCCCTAAAGTGTTCTTAGCAATGTTATCAAAGCCACATATAGGAACATTGTCAAGTTGAATAGTTGAAAGATCGGCGTTAATTGCTTTGAGCATGTCCATGCTACAAACATTAAGCCTAGATCCATTATCAATCAAGGTCCTATGAATGATACTTTTATTGATAGAAACTACAACCATAAGAGCATCATATTGATTCTGAACTTCTTTAGAAGGTAAATCTTTTTGAGTAAATACAATGTCAGGAGGACCCAGGGTAGCATGCATGCATTGTAAGAAGTTATTGATGTTCTCTTGATTAGGAGATGGAGTAGGAAGAGTTTCTAGAGCTTTTTGCAAGGCTTCATAGTAGGTAGGTGAAGTTTGAAGAAGCTCCCATAAAGAAATCTTGGCAGGGGTATTTTGCAATTGGTTTATCAAATTATACTCCTTTCTAGGAAGAGGGGGTGGAGGAGGAAGAATAGGTTGAGAAGGTGGTAAAGAATTAGAAACCACCGGATTAGGTTGAGGATTATTCCTTGTACAATATGTGTGAGCTATAGAATCTTGATCATTGAAAGAATCCATAGGTTTACCTTTGATAGTAATGTGAGGACAACCTTTAACAGTCAACAAGGGTTTAGGATAAACCTATTTAGTTGTCTCAACACTACAAATAGATTCACAAGAAGAAAAGAGGACATCCTAGGAGGAGATGAGGTAAGATCTTGATTCTCCATAGGATCATCACTAAAAGGGATAGCCTTAAGGGAATTCATATCATTCTCCACTAATGCCTCATCATTAGAAGGAATCTCAAATGGAGGTAAAGCATCTATAATATCATCTTCTTTCACTAAAATGTCTATATGTGTTTTAGGAAAAGAGGTATCATCATGTATCAATATATCACTCTCTTGTATCAAAGCTTCTTTGCAAGGAGGGGATAAATCAATGTCATTATCCAAGGGATCATCCACAATGGTGTCATAAGGAAGAGAGTAATCAACATCCAAATCCAAAAGTTCATCCCAAATAGGAAGATTATCATCCCTACCAATAAAGTACATTGTAGGGTTGCCATAATTCACTAAAGCTTGATCCCTGGAGGAGGAAGAAGGACATCTAGTAGGGGAAGAATTAACATCAATCCTCAACTTCTCTTCATAAAGAGAAATATGATAGATCACATGTAATAAATGAAGTCTTTCTAGGTGTAACACCATGCAACATTGGAAACAACTTATGCAACATGATAACAAATAGATCTAGATATATCCAAATGCATTCAAATGAGATCTATAAGCATGAAAAGGAAATCAAACACACAATAGGGAATCTAATTCCACAAAAGAAAGAGGATTCATAAAATGGTTTCACCAAAATGTAAAGGATAAAATAGTGTATGGGGTCCTAGAACAATCGTTTGCACATAAAAGAGACCCCAAAGCCAATATTTTACACTTACATGAAATTGTATTGATATAGAAAGTAAATGTAGATGACTAATATTGAAATTAAGAGATAAAGGTACTTACCTCCGAAAAGGAATTGGCTGAAAACACTATCAAATGATCTCAAAAATAGTTGATTCTTGTGTTATCTAAATTGAAACTGTGAGATCTACAAAACCCATAAATCTTTTTCTGAGATTGAACTTAGGTCAGGTTTGACCCTCATAAAAGGTCAATGATGACCTAGAGATTTTGAAGACTTTGTTCACGGATCTTGGAAGTTTTCCGAAAAGGGTATCCAAATTTTCTCTTAGATCTGAAATTCTGCACCTATATCTACAAGAAAAAGATGGTTTTTGGTTGTTTGTTTGGGGGGTTTGCCTCAGTCAAACCCCAATTTAGGAATTAACCTTGAAATTGAATTTAAATTGCTGGAATAAACAAAGTAAATGGAACAATTCACCTTGCTTGAGTTGAAACCCTCCTGGAGGATTCAAATCCTTGAATCCATAAGAATGGATGAATGTAGAATCAAATATAGGATGTCTCCAATCAATTGTCCTTAGATCTTCAACACCAATCTTGAATGGATCTTGGAATAGGAAGAGGCTTGAATAGAAATGGATGAATCTTCAACAAGAGAGCTCCATAGAGCTTGAATCTTTCAATGGCTACTAATGGATCTCCTTGATGAATTAGATGCTTGAATGCTTGATCTTCTTACTTTCTTTCACTTGAGAGCTTGAGAGATTGTGAGATGAGATGGAGAAAATGAGAGAGGGAGGCTCCCTTTTATAGTGATCTAGGGCACAAGAGGGGCCTCGTAGAAAACAATAATTAAGGGCCCATGGCACAAAAATCTATAGAGGTGCACATGGAGAGGAAATTAAAATAAAGTCTTGACACAAAACTCTAGGATGGGACCAACCTTAACATAGAGATAAAATAATTATTTAAGAGCCTTGTTACAAAATTTGAGGTAAGGCCAACCCCAAGGTTAATTTGAGCATTAGGCACAAAAATTGAGAAAGGATAATCTCCAATAATAAATTGGGATTCTTATACAAATATCAAGAAAGGTCCACCTCAAATATCTATTTGAGAATTTGATGCTTAATCTGATAAATAGTGGCCCCAAAGAGGGAAAAGACAAGTTTTTTATGAAATCCTACAACTGAAGGCTAATCCTGAAGATCCTAGACCTTAGGGTCAAGATCAAGCTCAAACCTAATTAGGTCAGGGTCAAGGTCGATCTTGACCTAGTCAAGTTTGAGGTCAACTTTGACCCCATAAGGTTGAATTTGACCTTAGGGTCAAAAACCTCAGATTCATAGTCCAAAATGTTAGGAAAATGCTAGGAAGAAGTGGAAAATGGGGTAGAATAGGGGGAAAAGCCAGATCCAAGTTGAATACCCATTCAAGGAATTCAACATGACCCCAAACCACTTACTCAAAGGGCTAAATGCTCTTAACATGGAAGTGCTTCCATTTTAAGACAATACAAGAACAATCACCAAAGATCGAGAAACTCCAATCTTCTACCGAGATCACCAACCAATTAACCAAAATCCATTAGATAGTTACCAAGACTACCAGAATCTTCAAGGACCAAGGATGCCCCTACATCAGATGCCCAGGCTAAATAAGAAAGTGTGTCTTATACTTTTCTCCTTCAATAAAATCTTTCATCCACTTTATCTTCACAAGGCTTGTTAATCCATGAAGCTAGGAAAATGCACAAGTTGATCAGCCAAGTCCTCCTTAACTGATCTGTCACCAACCGGTAAGCATGTTCAACATCTAGAACAAACTGACCCTTCAAGCCATCACCAAGTGTTAAGTCATAATCCCATCTCATAACCTCATCATAAGATTCATTACTATCAACCAGCAACTCAAGTCCACAACTAACAAACAACATCTACACCTCAACACCAAACAAAAGTGATTTAGTAACACCATCATCACAAAGGTGCTCAATAGAAAGTAACTCCTCATCAATAGTAACTTGACCATGCATAATTAAATGCTTTGCAATCTCTATGTTAGGCAGAACTGACCAAACATGAAAACCAATCTCCTCACCAGCCTCCATACTATCACAAGTAACCTTGTCAAGAAGTCTTCTCTCTCAGACTAGACTTCTAATTGGCCAAAAAAATTTCTTCCAAATTGGCATGTCCCCACTTCGGTAAGCTTTAAAAATCTCAACAACACTCTCCTTCACAAGGTTATCCACCTGGTTCTCCATATAGCTCAACAAATTTGTTTCCCACTGAGAAAATCTTTCAGAAATATTCTATTCCACCACATCATAGAGATTTTCAATCGCACTAGGGTCCAATATTTTTGGAGACATCTCCAAAGATCTTCAAAAACCCTCTACAACAAACCCAAAAATGACCACCTTTTGACAACCTTCAAGTTGTATGCAAGTCAGATTGCAACCTGCCACCTCGCATGAACAACTAGGTCACGATTTCACAAGTTCAGTAACATGGATCTGCAACTCAAATTGCTCACAGTCTCTTCACCACCCTTTCTCCAAACAAGATCAACTCACTCTGATACCATTCTAATGCAGTCAAGAAAGGAGAATCCAATTAAGGATTTTCCAAACTTGCAACCAAACATAGAAAATGTGGAATAACACAACACAACACAATATATAATTAAAATTTTATTTATTCATCAGTAACCAAGATTATAAGAAATATGTCAAGTTGTAAGGCCTTCTCAGTTACAGCCAAATACACCAAAGATTACAAAATTTCAACAAGATCACATAGGATCCAACACATTTCTCATCTAGCCCAGGTGTGTAACACAACAGGATACTTGTAGGTACTCCAAGAAAGATCCAAACTTGTGCTCGCAAGTCACCAAGCAATCTTCTTGTTCCTACACTTGCAAGCTACTAACTTTGCTACACTTCTTCTACTTCCTTCTACCTACCAAATCTACCTGCTAAAAAACTACCCAAGCACCCTCTTAAATACTACACAACCATAAATCAGCTTTACAAATAAATAAATCCCAAAATCCAGTTGACTTCCAAAAACAAACAAATATTAGATGAAACATCAGTCGGCTCTCAAATAGCCTTCCAACAATTAATTCATCATGTCAACATCCAAATCCACATAGGAGAATGTAACACACTAGATCTAGGTCCCCACATGTCCAATGGTCAATCCATAACTCAAGGATCGCAACCCAAAATAAATGTACCAATCAAACAAGCTGATTCATCCAAATACATTAGTCGGTCAGCAAGAACACCGAGCACTAGTAATAAACACTGAGACCCAGTTGGTAACTAAGAACCAAGCACCAAAAATACTGAGTCACTGAGTGATTGTCATCCACTGAGCTCTGTCCATATTTCCAACCAAGAATGTTTACTACAACCACCGAGCTCCATTGGTGAAGCCAAAAAAACTCCTACTGATAACTATCACCAAAGACCGAGAAACTCCAGTCTTCTACTAAGATCACCAGCCAATTAATCAAACTCCACCGAATAATTACCAAGACTGCCAGAATCTTTAGGAACCAAGGATGCCCCTGCATCACTCTTGAACACTTCCAGTCTAAACACAAGATCAATGGACAATAGAAAACATTGATGCATAGGCATCCATACACCTATTCTATGAGCAAGGACCTAGAATAGAAAAGGATGTTGAGATAGAAGTACTAGGTACAAGATGAGAAGAGGGAGAGATAGATCCACAATGAATGATTGAAGAAATCAAGGGTGATGCTATGCAATACGCTACCAAAAAGAGACACAAATTTTGACTTCACCACCAATTGCACCCCATATTTCCACATAATAGTTTCTACAAGAGAGAAGACAAGCATTTGAGTTATGGGAAGAAATTTTGGTTGATATCCCAAGTGACGAGAAGGCAACAGAATAGGTTCCACTTCAACAAAGTCAACAAGAAAATATTCAGGTGCAATATTTGAAAGATGACACAAGATAACAGTGGAAAATAGAAGGCATGGGTGCCAATACCTCATCCAATGACATGAAACTATTGTCAAGTGATGTTTTTGAGTATTAGGGATCACTTAAGGGTTGTCATCTATGGAAACACTAATTTTGGAGTGATCGCATGTAGAGAGTTTTGGTACTGGAGTCATAGTCATGAAAATGACTAAGTAGAAAATCAGGATAATAGTATATTGTGTTATAGTTTTGGTTAGCAATGATAAAGCATGATGTATTATGGCTTGCAAAGCTAGTAGAAGACATTGTGGGATATGTTAGACCTTTAGTTAAGGTCACATGTGTTTTGGTGATTAGATAAATGAGATACAGTGTTGTGAAGATATGCAAAGATAGAGAATCAGTCTAACAGGGTATATGAGTAGTTGCAAAGATTAAGGAAAGTTTAGTTGATATGGAAATGTGATAAGTTAGTTGGATATTATATATTTCTAACACTTCAATAATATATGATTATCGACTCAATTTTTATTATTTTCATTAGTATTTATTATGTTTTGTAATTATTTTGGAAAGCTGACTAGATGGAAGAGTTTGTATAAGTATAGAGTGTTTTGTGCAAGCGATGAGTGTGATAGTGATAGTGATGATGATGTGATAGATGTGAATCTGAAAATAGAGAGCAGATGCAAGATCAATGTTTGACAGAGCTACAATTGGAACTATCTAAGCAAAGGAATTGCTTGTATTGTTGATTTTTTAAGAACACTTTGAGATAGTATTTTTATTGTAAGATTTGTAAGCTCATCACCTTTAATAAGTTTTTTGTATACCCCAAATAGTGTTTTTTATTCTTATAATAAGGAAATGTACTATGTAATTATTAGCTCCTAATAGGGCTAGATCTCCTAATAGGGATATAATATTTTAGTGCATAGTTGTGGGTACCATCCCCACCAGGGTTTTCCCTTGGCCAGGGTTTCCTTAAAAAAAAATCATGGTGTCATGAGTTGTGTGTTGTGCATTTATGTTCTTTTCATTTTAGTATTATTATGGTTATTTTTAATTGGTTGAAGTTTAAATTAAAGTGTTGTAATACTAATTCACTCACCCCCCTCTCAATATTACCTAATCCTAAAACTTGGTATCAAAGCTATTGACCCTTGGAGAGAAATCCTAAGAGCTTAAGGGAATTCAGAATGGATTCAAAAAGTTTGCAAGAGAACTTTGAAGAAACACTTGATGACCTGGATCAATAAAAGGTTGAGAATGGCGAATTGAATTTCAAATTAAGAAGAGAAGAAAGTGTCATCAGGAAACTAAAGTTACAACTTGAAGTCTCAAGAAGTCAAAAACAAGACCTCATAGAAAAGATCAAAGAGGATTCAGAAAATGACACATCAGACCAAATACAGAAGTTGGAGCATGAAAAAGAACAAATCAATCTTCTAATGATTAAAGTGATTTAACATGAAAATGATGCAAGATACAAAGTTGAAGAGTCACTAAAAGAAGAAAATGAGCAGATAGGACAAATGAAGATTGAACTTGATCACTGCAAGGATAAGTGTCAGGAATTGGAAAAGTACAATCAGATCATAAAAGGAGAACTCACTCAATCCAAATTACACATTGAGAAGTTACACGTGAGAAGTGATAAAATTGATGAAAAAAGAGAGAGAGGGAGAAACCTAAAGGAGACATGACTTTAATTGGATTCAATGAAGGTGAATGTTCTAAGACTAATAAAGAAATACATAAAGCCAAGAATAAATAAATTCCTACTCATGAGGAACCTAAAGATAAGATCAGACCTTCCAGAGGTAGATGCTTTGGATGCAACAAAGTTGGGCACATGAAGAGAGATTTTAGAGGTAATAGTTCTTTCAAACCCTTTTATGGTTATTTCTATAATTGTTATGATTATGGGCACAAGAAAATAGAATGTAGAAAACTAGATCATTCTAGGTATAAGCAATATTATGTCATAGAAGAGTCAGCATCCAAGGTCACATACCTCAAATGCAGTAACTTTGGGCATACTGCAAGGTATTTTAAGCTACAAGTAAATTAGGATAGAAGGAGACCACCTATATGTTACAAATAAAACAACCTTGGACACATAGAGGAGTTTTACAGATACAATGGAGAGGAAAACAAAAGAGGACAAAGAGGACCAAGAGAACTAAGAGGACCACCTCTTGTGGTTATAAGGAAGAATGTTGATGAAAATGGTAAAAGTTTTACTAAGTAAATGGATGAGTTTGATAATCATTTCAAGAAATCAGAAAATAAAGATGATGAAAAGATATGGAAGGTCAAAGATTTCAATAGGGAATTGATTCAGGGAGAGATACAAAATGATACTATGTCTTCTCATGATGAGTTCTTTGAGACATTGATCTAGAAAGTTACATGGCCTTAAGGGGAGCATTGGATGAAGACACCAGAATATATCTATCCCCTATGTATGTGGACTAATCTCATGCAATCTTAGGTATGGTATGTACAGACACTATAGAGTGTATTTTTGAGAGTGCAACACTAGGATATTCATATTCTGTGTTCATGAGATTTGTGTTGACTAGACAACATGAAAAGTAGAGCTACCAATGATTAATGCACTTAATCAACTTAAGAAGGATAAAAGAGTTGGAAGCATATCATTTCTCCATTATTTGATGATTAGTGACTAAGGAGAGCAGAGTTGTGAAGCATTTCAGTCATCTAGCAGAAATATAGTGTGATCGTGTGAAGCAAAGTTTTGGATTTAGCATGTTGAAGGTATTTAGACTTTATAATCTGAGAAGTTATGGATCCACCAATAATCTTTGATGTTTTGGATAGACCTAGGTATAAGTTTAAGAAACATCCATTCAAGTCTTGTGAGGATGATCCAAAATGAGCATTTTCACAAACCCCTTACAATGTGTTGCATGTCAAGGATATTAGGGAATATATACATTGCAATTATGAGATCATAGGAGATGTAAAAATATATAGTGAATTGGATGCAATGATAGAAGTAGATGGATCAATTGTAGAATATTTTAAGCACCTAGAGGATCAATCTATCATCAAGCTAACCCTACTAGAAGAATTCACTAAAACTGAATGGTTTAAGATAATCCTAAGTAGAATCCAAGATCAATTTATATGGATTGGAGAATAACCAGAAAGATATGTGCTCAAATGGTTCATGAGATAACAAGATTAGATAATGATGGAACCCTACCAGTAGTAGAGAAGAATATAAGAAAATGGGTGGAAACCCTTACCTATTCCAATTGGGATAAGAGAGCTATAATAGTAAATGAAATCTATCAGAAAGATGTAAGATTGGTGGCAATGCTTTTAGGTTACAAATTATTCTATAGTAGCATACATAAGTCAGTATCAGCTAGATTCATTATGATGGCTTATAGAATGGTTAAGAAGAACAAGAAATATAATCTATGTGAAGTTCTTGCACAACAGTTTTTAGAAAATGTGAAGGTTATAAAGAAAGATAAGACTAAGGCATTCAAGTTTGGATCATTGTTGGTTCATATGTACATCCACATTATACACAAGTTCCCTGGCATTCACCCTAGAGCATGCAAGAATAATGTACCTACTGGAATTTACATCTCTGAGAGCTACCGAAGATAGAACAAGAATTGGGTAGATGGAGAGCTATTTGCTATGACTAAAATTCTACAAAGGAAGATAAAGGAAAGGTATAGGATACCTGAAGATCTAGTTGAGAAGTATAAGGATAGTATCTATTTCATGGTGGAAACTGATTGTGTGTGTTTTGAGGCGGTTGAGCCTAGGAAGAAATGGTGTTACCCTATGAGGCATGAAGTCAATTATGAAGTTCTAACTATGAAAGTAGAGCGTGTATTGGTAGAAGAAATAGACACTTCTAAAGAGAGATGGGGAACATATAGGGAAAAGTCAAAAAAGGTTAGAGAAGGATAGGAAAAAGTGACAAGAAAAGAAAGATCATTAAACTAGTTGAGGATATCACTACAAAGGTTGGAATTAATAGGGAGAAACTGAAGAACATAAGGACTAAGATGATAGAAGCATATTCCAACATGGCTATTGATGCACCTACTCCTTTTGAAGCTAAGAAAAAATTAAGTCCTACACCAGACATAATTGATCTATCTTCTACACATGAGAAGAATGCATAAGAAACTATACCTGTGAACATACCTAGGAGATCTACAAGATCTAGCGAAGCAAGAAGCCATAAGAGACAAGAGGTAGTAGTGGAAATGAAGAAGAAAGAAGACAATCTAATTGAGAAGGAATAAGAAAAAGTGTAGAAGAGGCCACAAGATCTATGGAAACCATACATTCAAAAGTTGCAAAAGAGAGTGATAATAGATGGAAATCTGAGGACAGTAGACAGATACTATGAAAGGTATGACCCCAAAATTAGGCAATTATTGAGGATACTATAATTGAACACCTATTGGTTTTTAAGAAGAATCTATTAGAGATTGAAGGAATAATTCCTAAGGAACTATATAGTAAGCTAGAGATTAGAAAATAGTTGGCACAATCTGAAGATGAAAACATAAGGAACAAGGCCATATAAGACATGTTACATGTTTCTATTCAAGAGAGGGAGAGAATCATTAAGGAGTTGAAACCTTTTTTGAGGACAAAGGCTAGATTAGTGAAAATTATGGCTAGGAAATATGATGAAGTCATAGAGGACACTCAAAAGGCACTGGATCAAAACCTTATGAGTGATATGCCAAAGAAGACCTCACCTCCCAAGGTTAGCAAGCCTACACCTTTGGGATTAGCAGAAAGTTCCAAGATTGTAGAAGAAAGTGAGAAAGATGGCATGCAACCAGACTACTTTGTCTTTGGTGTGCCTATGACTCTTGAAACATTGCATGATGTAAATGACCCATTTCTAGACAACTTAGATAGTGTGATGACAGTTGAAGAAGGACAAAAAGAGGAAGAGAAAGTAGAGGATAAATAGGAAGAGAAGATAAAAGAGAAGAAAATATAGTAAGAAGAAAGGAAGGTAGAAGAGACTCGAGTAGATAAAGTAGTTGAGGTAAGAATGGAGCAAAATAAAAAATCTAACACCTCCTCTACTCTATTTTTGGTAAGTATGGCCAAACCAGTGAGCATAGATGGGGAGAGCATGGATGAGGATGAACTCATGAGGCTATCCTTCATGGATTTTTCTAAGGAAAAGGAAAGGACAGTGCAAAAAGGAGACAAAAGAGTAAAGGTAATAGCTAGGGTAGTGGAGACAATAAATAAAATATTCCCTACACCTATTGTGTTTCAAGGTAAGAATGAGGCAGAGAACCTAGGCATGACATTGGACAAATTTGATAGTCACTTTGAGTCACCATTGAAGATGATAGAGGATAAGGCTGAGAAGAGTTTCTTGGAGAAGAAGTTGAAAGAATTTTATTAGTCCATCTCATGGGACTTGGACATTCTAAAATAAACTACACTTAAGGCTAAGATTTTTGTAGCACAAGGAAGAAAAATATGTAGTTATTGCATAAATCCAAATAGACATGTGAAGAACATTGAAGATATCATAGCCAAGGATAGGGCTACACTTGATAGCTTGATGGAATGTTGTGAAACATCTTCACAAACTATTGTAGAAATAGATAAACAAACATCCAAGCTTTTGGATAAAATAAGTGTTCTGAATGCAGAGAAAGGGAGAGTGGTAGACATATTTGGTTTGTTGAAGAGTTTAATAACTCCTAAGCTAACAATACGTGAACCTCATCTCATAGAGATGGAGAAAATAGAAGGATCTATGTCTATACCCCCTAAGTTGAAGGCTATAGAAACAACATCCTTTGCATTGAATGGATTGATCCATGGCAGTGAACTTTTGATCAATTCATGGGATGAGGAAGTGAAGACCTTGGTAGATTCCTTCCAAGATATTCTAAATCTGGTGAGTAAGCACTAATTCTTTTTGTGCTTAGAAGTTTAGAAATTTTGCAAGTACCTTTTCCATTAATGTCAAAGGAAGAGGAAGAGAAGAGAAAAATGAAGAGAGGAAGAGAAGAGAAGAGGAAGAGAAGAGAAAATAAGAAGGAAAAAGAATTAAAAAAAGAGAGAAAATAGAAAAAGAACAAAAAAAGAAGATATGTATATATGTAGAAGGGAGATAGTGCTTAGATACTTAGTCATTTTTCACTAAGTGTTTCCATCAATGCCAAAGGGAGAGATTTTTGGAAAGTGGTGTTTTGGACCACTAGGGATCACTTAAGGGTTGTCATATATGGAAACACTAATGATGGAGTGATCACATGTAGAGATTTTTTGTACTAGAGTCATAGTCATGAAAATGACTAAGTACAGAATCAGGATAACAATATACTGCATTACATTTTTGGTTAGCGATGATAATGCAAGATGTATTATGGATTGTGAAATTAGTAGAAGACATTTTGGGATATGTTAGACCTTCAGTTAAGGTCGCATATGTTTTTTTGATCAGATCAGTGAGATATAGTGTTGTGAAGATATGCAAAGATAGAGAATTAGTGTAACAGAGCATATGAGCAGTCGTGAAGATTAAGGCAAGGTTATTGGATATGGAAACATGCTAAGTTAGTTAGATATTTTATATTGCCAAAACTTTGGTAATATATGATCGATGACTCTATGTTTATCATTTACATTAGTATTTATTATATTTTGTAATTCATTTTGGAGAGCTAACTGGATGGAAGAGCTTGTATAAGTATAGAGTATTTTGTGGAAGCGATGAGTGTGATAGTGATAGTGATGATGATGTGATGGATTCAAATCTAAGAGTAGTGAGCAGATGCAAGATCAATGTTTGACAAAGCTATAACTGGAACTATCTACGCAAAGGAAGTGCTTGTATTGTTCATTTTTTAAGAACACTTTGAGACAGTATTTTGATTGTAAGAGTTGTAAGCTCACCGCCTTTAACAAGGTTTTTGTATACCCCTAATATGGTTTTGTATTCCTCTAACAAGGAAATGTACTATGTAACAATCAACTCCTAATAGGGCCATATCTTCTAACAAGGATATAATATTTTAGTCCATAGTTGTGGGTACCATCCTCACTGGGGTTTTCCCTTGGCTAGGGTTTCCTAGAAAAACAATCATGGTGTCATGAGTTATGTGTTGTGCATTTATGTTCTTTTTATTTCAGTATTGTTATGGTTTATTTTCAATTGGTTGAAGTTTAAATTAAAGTACTATAATACTAATTTACACCCCCTCTTACTATTACCTATTCCTAACAGAAGTATTCATATAACTCTAGAAGAATATGTAATTGAGGAGGTATATCTAGGAAAACCCACTCAAGAATGTGCATAGACATTGGCATTAGGGTTAAGGAAATTATTTAAGTATATGGACCATGATGAATCAAAGATGTAGGATATCCAAGAATGGAACTAAGTTTTGAGAGATTTTATTACTAAAATAGTAGGTCTTGTTGAACCAAATAATCCAGAGGCTTCACTGTTGTCACTAGGGATTGCACCCGTGATGGCTAAGTATAAAACCTAGCAATCCCATGAAACATGGGAATACTCTCAAGATGTGGGAATAATTCAATAAGAATAAACCTCCAGATTAAGGGTCGGCTTCCCCATTTGTATCACCTAAACTATACTGACTTTGAAGGGAAAGAGAGAGAGATTGCATAGAATTGAAATAACTAAATCTAACTTAGGTGATTCACCAAACTGAATAGATCCACAAACTAAAAACAAACTCACAATCTAACCCCAGCACATAATAAGAACTCCGCAACTCTTTCAAATCTGATTTTCCCCTTAGAAAACAATCAGGTGCTGATTGTGAATGAGAAGGAAAGATGATTTTCACAACTCAACACAGTTAGATGCACACTGATTTGAAAACCTCAAGGGAAACCAATGCTTGCAAAATAATCAAATGAACATACTATCATGTAAAGGATTAGAATCAATCACAATACATAAAACTAAATTCATCAACCAACTCACAAACTATAGAAAAAGAAGGGAATAATTTTTCTATTAGCTGGAATAAAAGAAGCTACAATATCAAATTGCTTCACAAGAGCTACAAAATTCACCTCGTGAGAATGAGGGAATGAAGAACTGGCCTCCTATCACCTAAGTGAGAGGCATATATAGAAAATCTATAGAATCTACCATCAAGACCACTCCCTCGCCAAGAATAGAAAAGCCTCAGCCATAAGGACCATGATCCCATCACTCATTTTAATGCCCAATTCATGATAATATAGGAGAACGGAAAAAGTGAGGATCCTAAAATAGAATAGTCAAAGAGAGACCTAAGACCTATAAATTCATGCAAAATAATGATATTCTGACAATGGTTTATAAGAACACCACTTGTCAAAATACCTTACAATGAGGCTCTTCTATTGAAAAGAAACATTAAAAATATTCCCCCTCTATCAAAACAAGTGGATTAAATATATATTAAAGATAATCTCAACTCAAATAATGAGGAGAAAATCTAAACTATTTACATTTTAACTCAATCCACATGACATAAATATTCTAAACATAATAGCCTCCCCCCCACATGCTAAATACATGAATTCATGACTAAAAGTGTAAAAATCACCTAAGTCAACAATGACTTACTATGAGGGACCTTAAGGCATCGAATATAATTAATATACTTACCTTAAGATAAGATAAATATATTAATATTTATGAGAAATGATTCATGTCCGAAAGAAAATCTAGCATTCTATGGCAATTAATGTATAACCCTAGAAAGGGGATGCAAAAAGTAGACATGCTAATAAGGAAACCCTCATTTGAAAAGGCAACATCACTGCAAAATGGTAACTGGGATCGACATCTGGCAACCACTGCACTTATGAGCAACCCAAAATAGGAACTTTCCATCTGAAACTTGAGCTTGTTTGGAAACATCAATCTTCCATTCTCGGGTATTAGAAACATCATCAGTATCTTAGCAATAATGAGGTAGGCATTTTAATGAGTTACATCTTCTTCTCTACAATTTTGAAAGGCTCTGCATTTGAAATGGCACTAGTTTTTAATGGCATAGCGCTATTGCATTTCTTTGAATATTGCATCGAATCTCTATTATTTCTCTGTTATTTCTTAGGGCATTTGATATTTTGGCTCTGTATCATCTCATGAAGAAACCATGGTATAGACTAGGGCATGGTTTGGTTTTCCTTTTGTTACATTGTTGTAGCATTGATAGCATATTGTATTATCTTAAAGGCCTGATGATGCAAGGCTAGGGCATGGATGAATTTATGCTAAATCATTTGATTGTTCATGGCACTGTGTATGTTTCAATAGGCCTGAGAGCTAGGGCATTGGCACTTTTTTCTTTGCATTGTAGCATGATATTTTTGCATTGAAAACTGTAGACACCAACATTATAGCCTAAGAACATATTGTTGTTCATCGAGGGCATGTTTGATTAGTATCAATACACATACTACTCTATTTTTATTTTTCATGGCGTACTGATGGAAAAGCCTGAGAACATATAAGTTCATTGAGGGCATTGACTATATAGAATATGGAAAAGCATTCATGCTTGATTTGTATGGTGTTACCTATGTTCACTAGAAAATGAGGGTATCGTGTTCACTATTTACACACGAGTCTGATGTCATGGATGCATTGTAATTTGATCACTATATATAACCTCTGTTTCTTGCATTATATGTATAGCTCAAGAGCACATTATGGTTTCATGATGGCATAGCTTGTATTGGCGTGGCATTGAGGCTTCAATGTTAGTTCAATTCATACATAGCCCTGCATTGTATTGTTGTTTGAATCCACCGTTTGATACTTGCTCATGAACTGGATGAAGCTCATACCTTGAGCTAGGGTATGGTATGAATTGTATTACTACATTGGTGGTCATGGTTGCCATTGAATCTCCTCGATGTGTTTGAAGCCTTTTGCATTTTTGATGCCACAGCATAATACATAGCCCGATAACATAGAAATGTTACTAGCATATATTCATTTCTCTATTTGGAAAGCCTAAGAATATAAGGCATATAGCACTAGTTTGCTGTTGACATACCATGGGCCCGATAACATATAAGGGCAATTCATTTTGACTGTCTCTGCATTTTCTCATTGTACCTTGATGGATCCTCATTTCCTTTGTCATGCTAAGACTTCATTAAAATGATGTCATGCCATATGATGTTGTGGCCATGAAAGAATAGGGCATCATAGCATGCTTGCTATTAGATAGCCCATCCTCTATTTTCATTTATTTATTAAAAACTAAGAGCACCATATATATCTCTTCTTTGAAAACATTATCTTGTTACTTGCATCATGTGACTCTCATTGTTGTACAGTAGTGCCATGCCTAGAACATCATACTAATGTTGGCCATCTAGTTATGTAGCCCTGATAGATTGAAACTATTGCTATCAATCCTTGATTTATGCTTTCTCTAAGCATTTTCTATTTGATTTGTGCCACCAGTGTGTGTTTCATATGAAACAGACCCCTAGTAGTGATTTACATGTTTGCCACTTGGGTTCTTAGGACATAGAAGTCCCTTTTTACTGGTTCATAATTGTAGATTTATCATGATTTCATGTCATAGCATCATTACAGAATGCATATTTGAAACACATGAATTCCCTAAATGCAATGCATTGAGTTTTTATCTTTAAAGCATCATTTGTTGTACCTTTTCTGAGCATATGAATCTATGCTCTCAGCATGTTGATGATATGTGCCATGTGAACACCTATGCAGTAGAGTGCCCCTATCTCTTTCATAGATCTGTGTACTCTATCATTAGCTCTATTCTATCCTTGATGCCAGTGTTTTGATCATGCTTCACTCGATATGTATCCATGGCTCTTGAGTGTCTCACTTACTGAATGCCTCCCCACATGAGTCAGTGCCTCTCATTGAGATGGTTAGAGTTGCCAGAAACTCTGTGGGAATAGAGCTTCTGACAACCCTCACCGGTTCAGTGTAGGGTACTAGGAGACTCAATATTGATCATGGGTGCTTTTGGCCTATGATGTGGTCTCTCTCCAGAAAATTGAGATTCTCCTGAGAGAGCCCACATTACAAGGCATCATCATTCATCTGCACATGGAACAAACACATTAGTAAAAAACAATGGTATTTCAATTATTTCCAGAGGCTCCTTGATGCACATTCCCTTAGCATAGCCCATGCTAGAGGTGTATGATTGAGTACATGTATGCATGATTATAGATGTTGTGGCACCATTCATTGCTTAGATCCATTGGATCTAACCCACTCCTCTTCTCTCTATAGGTTCAAGATCACAGGAGCACCCTGGGCACACAGAAGATCAACTCACTACCAGGCAATGTCTGGTACCCCTGCATCTAGCCCCTTATATTCAAGTATATTTGCACTCATTTATGTAATTCTTGCATTTAATATGCTCATGTCATGTGTGAGCTCATATGAATGTTTTCCTTTTAGTTCTTTCCTTTCTATATAGCATACTCAAGATATGACATGTAATCTTAGATGCAGTAATATATCTTTCCCTTTCATGTACTTGCAATGAATGAACACAAATCTAATCAAGACCACATAATAATGCAAACTAGGGTACAGAGTTCATCTAGTAATTAGGTTTTCAAAATGTGTCAAAAATATGACAACATTCTACCGACCTCTATGGAGTGCTTGCCTGCTAAGCAATTGACTAGCTGCCTGATAGATCCATTGGGCAATAGAGTCATAAGCTTGAAATCTGAACTTGACTCCCAACTGAAACAACCTCCTTCCTTCCAACAAAATTGAGGCAACTTCCTAGCATCTCTCCCCGGTTCATTTCTAATTGAAACTCAGTTGAACAACTGAACTGAAAAAACTGTGCTCAGACACTTAGGGGAAACAGGAAACAAAAACTTCTACTCTTCCCTACTCTAACCAGTCTTAGCAGACTGGTCAAAAAAATCCATTAACTGGATTGTTCAAATAACTTCCCATTCTTCTCAAAATGCTATATTTTTCACTTTTAATGCCAATAGGAAGAATATGAAACATGAAAATGTACTGGACTATTTGGCATATCAACTTTTGAAACTTGTAGTCTAGGCCACTTACCTTAAATAGATTATAGGCACTGTCCTCCCAAGGAGGTTGATAGAACTAAACAAGCTCATGCCCCCTAATGAGTGGAATCTTGATATCACCCTCCATCAAATAATTATGTATAAATGCCTTGTCTATCCCTATCTATGCCAGGTATCTGATAGGACAACCTCTGGAGAGCATAAAACCAAGCCTGTCCTGTTGCTTAGTGTGCATCTTACAAACATCTTCAGCATACTGATTGGAACTCTGCCCCTCCATGATCATCTGCCACAATAATTCTTCATCTGTAGTTAGAGGATCATCCTCTACATCAACTAGAACATCCAACAACTCATCAAATCCATCAAACTGCATCAGGGTCTTAACCAAAACTGCCCCCCCCTCATAGCAAGACTCTTGAGGATCATACACTTATTGCAAATAGGTACTGATTCTACAACTGGGATAGCATTAACCTCCTGAACCATAATCTTTTCTTCAGAAACAAGTCACTATCCTTCTTAGAAAGATAGGGAATGTCAACAAGAGTGGAGCAGAAAACATCAATTACCAAATCAAAATCATCTTGTTGTTCTAGGCTAATAGCAACTGTATCCTCTTCATTATCATAATCAGAGAGCCTAGGTAGTAAATCTTGTACTATTTCCTCTTGTTCAAAGTAAGAAATCATTTCCTTAAACAAATTAGCTAGATTTTCATCTTCTTCATTTTCTTTATTCTCATAATCAGTGAATTCAACATGTGAATCCTGAACTATATCACCTGACTCAATATAAGAAGGCAATTCTTCAAATAAATTAGTTAGGGTCTCACCTTCTTTTGCTTTCCAATCACAATCTGGCTACTCTAATCCATCATTATGCAACAAATCTACCTGTTCCTCATGATCATCATGAAAAACTACACCTAAAAGATAAGATCCATCCTCTTCTTGGTGGCCTGAAATGCTATGAGGTGTAGGGATCTCTTTAGGAATTGTCTCATAGGGCCTAATTTTCTATAGGACGGCTCATTGTCACTTAGGAAGTCAAAAATTTTGGGTGTCTCATCTATAGAAATAGAATGAAGTGGTTGGAAATCTAAGATAGGGTCATGAATAGGCTCAAAAAATGCATGGAGAATAGGCTCCTGTTGACTAGGATTCTGAACTAAAGGAGAAATCCTAAAGCTTGGAATTTCAATAGAAGTGCTAATGGATTTATTAGGTAAGAAACTTGGGATTTGTACCTTGTGAGTCTCCTGTCTGGTCTGCAAAGCTTCTAGGTTCTCTTCAGCAACATGCGACATCTCCTTCTGGATATTCTCCTCAAGAAGAGTTGGCATTGTAATACCCCAAAAATGAGCTATAAGTTCATTAATATCCTGCATCTACATATCGAATGAAATCGACATCAAAGTCCTAACCTAAGGCACATCTAAACATCATCAAATCATAATTGATTATCTTAAATTCTACATCGAGGAATATTCCTAGTAATATTCCTAATCATCTTAATTATCTTTAATTTAATGATTATTTGGCGATAAATCACATTTATCCTAAGTTTGATTAATTGAATATTTTCATATTTAAATAATTAGATTTAATATTTGCCACTTAATTGTGTAATTAAATTTAATTCTATCTATTATTAATTGTATTATTTAATTTTGACAATAAATCAAAATTCCTATCTTTAATTGATTAAATTCTTATTTAATTAATTAAAGCATGTTGTCATTATTTAATAATATAATTTTTAATAAAAGTTTGGTAAAATAGTTAATTAACCCATAAATTAATTATTTTATTTCAAAAATCAGTTGAGTTGAGGATAAATCACTTTATTTATTTATTTAATTCTTAATTATTATGCATATTCAAAAGAAACAGTTAAACTCCAAATTAGAAAATCAATGCAAGTTATTGACTTTTTGGAACTCAACATCCTTTTGGAGTTCAAAAAGCTGATCTAAACTCTAATTTGAGTTTAAAAGCTGTTTTTGCATATTTTTGCATGATTTTGAGAATTAACTATCTTTCATGATCAGATAACTCAAAAATCAAGATGAGTTAATTTGAGTGATTTATGGCTTTTATCCATGCACCTCCAAAGCCCTAGATTTCTATAAAACAAGGCTTTAGCTCTTCACAAATCATCTCATATTTTGCAAAATCACGCTGGAGAATTGGAATTGAAGAATCAAAGCTCTTGTGAATCAACATCTTTGTGAGATCAATCTTATTTTTGCATTCATATTTCATATCATTCTTAGATAGTTTCATATCAAGTTTTTCATATAGATAGTTTCATATCATTTTATCATTTTTATTGCATAGAAAATATCAAAAATATAGATTAATTGCATTCAATCTCATATCTAGATCAATTGCATTCAAATCCTTCATTTAGGTGTCATCTAGGTCACTGATCTCGATAATAATCTGAGAACATTAATCTCGCACCTATTAGAAGGCAGTAAATCGCTTGGTTAGATAGCTTTCAATTTTACATGATTTTGATTATAGCTAACCTCTAATGTTTTACTAAGTGTTGTGTCTATAGATCAGGTACAATTTTCACACACACATTTCTGGCACCCACCGTGGGGCCACCCACCTTTGCATGCTGGTTTTGATTTTTTTGGGAGCTAAAACCCCAAAGTTTCAAAGATTTAATTTTATCTCCCAAACGGCTTAGATTTTTGGTCTGAAATTTTTTTTGTAGGTTGGTGAAACTTCAGAGAAGCTACAATAAAAAATTTAGAATTTTTTGAGATGTTTTGAATTTTTAATAATTTTTTCTTGAAATTTCAAAAAAAATTAATATCTGACACAAATCAGCATATTTTTCTAAAATTTTTATATTTTCGGAAATCTCTTTAAATTATACAGGAGTTCCATTCTTTGTGTTTTAAATTTGGACATGATATCATAGCTCAAATAGTCAATTTACAAAAACTGGTCTATTTTGATAAAGTGGGTCTCTAGGGCACAAATGAAGAGATTTTTCTAAAATTTTTCCATTTTTGGAAAGAAATCTATTTTTTAGTAGGGGTCTCTATTCTGAATTTCTATTTTTGTGGCCAAAATCATATCAAAAAAATTAGATCTTGTTGACTAGGTCAAATGCACTTATTTTTTTACATGGTTCAATGAATGATATGAGTTGTCATTTGGGTTAATTGCTGGTTATTATTACTGATAATAATTGATTTTTAGAGCTAACCCTATGGTTTTCATAAGTTGAATATATTTTGCATATCTTGTTTGCTTGTTTGCTTGTTGGAGAGTTCGTCACTTGCTTGCATGGAAAAGCTCAACAAAAATTGCTAAAAGTCAAGTAAAATATACTAAGTGCATTGCGAGGATCCTAGGTATTCTCCTTCATCTAATAATATTTTGATTTGGGACTTAAAATAAATCTCTTATGTGTCAAGCTTGTGTGCATTTTTTCATGCTTTTGATCTATTTCTACACACTTGCATAATTGATACTAGGTTGTGAACTCTTAAGGATTCATTAAGTAGTCTTAGAATACTTGTGATTGATCTTGATTGCTATCTTGGGTTATTGGACTCACTAATCCGCCGGCCCCTCATTTTCACCCCGTGGTTGCAATCTCAGCGCCATAAAGGGGAGGGGTCAACAGGATAGAAACGTTAAGTGTTCCACTTGGCAACCCTTTTGTGCTTTTAGGAACTCACTTATTTTCTAAGTTGGGGACTCATTTTTAGCTTGTGTGAGGTGTTAAGTGTTTCACCTTGTGGACTCATCTCATATTCGCTTTAAGTGTTAAGTGTTCCACTTGGCAACCCTTTTGTGTTTTTAGGAACTCACTTATTTTCTAAGTTGGGGACTCATTTTTAGCTTGTGTGAGGTGTTAAGTGTTCCACTTTGTGGACTCATCTCATATTCTCTTTAAGCGTTAAGTGTTCCTCTTTCTACTTTTTGGATTCTTTTGGTAGATTTACTTTCGGAACATACGTCTGTGCTCACATAGTAATTAGGCCCTATGAACACTATTCATGATTCTTGAGAGATTGGATTCTCAGTGAAATCCTTCTTGATGACAGAATCCTTGTAGGTAGGGAGGATACTTAGTGCATTTCACATTCAACTTGGTTAGTGCATCTTCTCTTATTGATCGACACATTCTCTCTCCGGAGAGGTTGATAGATCACGTGGGGTTGATATCATGAGCTTTGGTGAATCAAAATTGGTTAGTGCATCCTCTCTTATTGATCGACATATTCTCTCTCTGGAGAGGTTGATAGATCACGTGGAGTTGATATCACAGACCTTGGTGGAACAAAACTTTGTCTTAGTGTGTCGGATTAATCTGCTTGCTTTGTTTGGGTTAAAAGTGAAGAGGTGTCAAAACCTTGAATCTGGAGCCAAGTCCCCTTGTGGTATACTATTGTGAGTCATCTTTAGAGAGGGTTAACCGTAGCGGACAATCCCTTCATAGGGAAAACTGCATTGATGGAACCTCAAGCGGTAATAGCCATTTTTTCCATGGTAGTGACAGCCGCTATATAAATGTCCTTGTGGAAGAAATCTCCATGGGTATGGTTCATTGTTGGGTTGTCAGATCTCCCTAGCAGCTCTTGAAGATTAATTTCTTGGACTATGTCAAAACCTTGGTGCGCCGGGATTGGAGTTCACCCCTTTGAATCATAAAAGTTGTAGAGTCAAACCATTACTAAAAACCCTAGAGAGGCCAATTTTTCATTCTCAGGTATATGTGTGTTGTTGCAAAACTTTTCAGAACATACACAATTAGTACTCTCAGGGATTAGCACAATTTGGTCACTTGATTGTTCATGCGCAAGGTTGCTTTTTCCCTTGTTCATTGTTTTCAGACGTGCTTGGAATCACTTGCTTGCTATTCTACATGCTTATTTATCTACTTGGCTATTAAAAATGATCAAATCTGGTATAACCTCCAAAATCTGGACAATACAATTTGCAAACAATCCAAAACTGAAGACCTTAAATTTTGCAAAAATTGACGTAAAATCTTTCTGGAGTCAAAAGTCATTTCAGGAAGTCAAAAGTCATACGAGTTTTGTCAAGTGTCATTTCAGTATTACCCAACTATCGTATGAGTTTAGCAACTATCATTTCATAGACTACCCAGTGTCGTACGAGTCTGCAGAGTGTCGTTTGGAAAAATTTGAGAGTTGTCAGAAATTGTCAAATTGCAAGATATCCAATGTTTCCAGCCTAGTTCCAGAATCTGTCAAAAATATCATTGTGTCAGGAATAGAGCAATAGCTATTGAGAATCAGTACACATGTCTCAAAGAATTAGTACACAAGAGGAAGAAGCTATAATCACCGCTATGATGAAGCAGCTGCAAGCTATGCAAGTCCAACTTGACAAACTTGAGAAAGAGAAGGAATCTAAAAAGTTCTCCATGGAATCTTTATACTCTTTTCCATTTGATAAAGACTTGTACATGTCACCATGCCCCCGGAAAAAAATTGAGCAATATGATACCTCTTCCACGGAGAGTGACACATCTAGCTTTGAAGACTATGATGACTATGACGACAGACAATGTAATGATACCTATGACATCTCTGTTCTTAAGAGTCCTCCTCATCGTCCATTCCTACTTACTACAAATGGGCCGTCACATTGGATAGATCATGAGGGTGATCCATATGATTCTGATTATGAAAGAGACTTTGATGATTTCTATGCACAATACCTAGATGATCCATCTATTTCACTTGAGGAAGAGAAAGTTTACCACGCTGATTATAAACATGCATACTATAAGGATCTCTCCTCTAAGAACTCTCAGGCTGAAAATAAAGATTACACTCTCAAGCAAGATCATGTTAATGTTGGACCTTTGTCTTGTGATGGTTCCCTTCCATCCCCTACTTCCTCCAATACCCATACATTTCCTAAAGCTTCCAAGTCTTTCAAATCTTTCACAGAACCTTCATCTGACACAAGCCCTGATACTTTTCATGTGGTTCCCTATAGTTATCCCCCAGGGCTACCTCTTAAAGAAACTCAAGCTAACCTTCACTTGGCTGCAAAGACTTTCAATAATGATAAATCTAAAGAGCCTAAGCCTTCATATGCGATAATCCCTACTTCAGCTAGTCCTCCACCATCTCTTCCAAAGTCATCCATACAATCCCAACATGCTTCCTTGTCCTTAGAAGTGGCTCCATGTCAAGAGGACTCTAAAAATGCTAAAGAGAAGAACATAAAGAAAGATCAAGATCAAGAACCCTCCATGTCATCCACTCCTTTTCCCGATGTCTCTTATCCGCTTCATGGTTCTTTTGATTCTATACACCCTTTTTCATGCATTCCACCATGTCTTAAGTCTTCTCTTAAGCAAGATCAGGCTACTACTTACACTAATGAACTTATTGACAATCAAAATGACCTTACTACACTTGCTCTTTCCAAAGATGATACTTTCATTAAGGTTGGTAAAAATGGAGTTCCTTCCAATGTTAAGCCTATTGAAAATTAAAAGAAAAATTATGCACTTGTGCTATCCAAAGATCCTTGTCAAGATCAAAGTCTTCCATCTTCTTATTCTACCACTTCATGTTTTCTTCCACTTTCTACTCTTCCTAAGTCTTTGCAAGCTTTGAACAATCCTATCAAAGAAGGTGCTCATATTCAAGATATACTTGATTCTATTGAAAATTCTAATTCTCACTCTAAAGATGCTGATATCCTTGGTTGTCATATAAATGATGATGAACTTATTGATTATCCTTTTGCATCTTCCACTTCCATCCTTGGACCTCTTCCACCACTACTAAGGGCTTCATGCCTTCCTTCCATCTTGGGTCCTTATGTCCCTTCACTTTCCCCTCCTAGCTCTCCTAATTTGCCATCCATCTTAGGTCCTTACATACCTCCATCTCCCATCTTTCCTCAAGATCAACATAGATGCATACCCTTGAATCCTTTTCATCCACCCACCCATCTAAACCAGTCATATCCTCCTCCTTCTTCCACAAGTCCCAAGTCCTTTGGAAGTAACTTGAATGTTCAATACAAGAAAAAGAAGCAATACAAGAATCCATCAAAAAAAGATCACCATGTCTCCTCTAATAGACATGGAAACATAAAGTCAAAAGAGATATCTAAGAAAAAAATTACAAGACAAGTATGGGTTCCAAAATCCATCATTGAAGATATTATCTCTAAATCATCAAAAGGAAATAAAAATCCTACGACTATATGGATTCCAAAGTCTCTCTTGAAAGAGTCTGGTGTTGAACAAAAAGTGAAATTGACATTCAAGCTTCCAAAGGCTTCCACTATATCTCCTTCCAAAAATATTCTTCCATTTCATGCGCCCAAACCTCAACCTCTGCTATCCATTCGCCATATTCCTTCACGTATTCCTTCATTCATGTTTCCTCCACCCTCTAGCCACCCTTCAAGGTGTGTGTTTATGTTGAGCTTGCCTTCCTTTCCATTTACCCTTTCACAATCCTTCCATTCATTATCCTTCTACCTTCTATCATTTTTCCTCATTTGCCTATTCCTCTTATCTTCCAACCTCACTCGCTTTACATAAAACCTTATCCTCCATTTTTCTCTTCCATCTCCCTTTCCCTATCAGCATCTTTGAGCATGTCATTTTGAATCCTTGGCATATCATGGTTTATCCTTTCAAGGAGCATTATCTAAAAAGCTTGCCTTCTTCCAAAAAAAGAAATGAAAAATAAAATAAATTAAAAATGTGCCCTGGTGAAAACTTGGAAACAGGCACCTTGGTAGCAAAAGTAAAGAGAAATAAATTCATCCTATGGTGAAAACCACTTCCTTGTGGCACCTTGGATAAGTACCATGATGAAAACCTGACAATCAGGCATCATGCGTAGTTCTTCTACATATTTCATCCATTCCATCTTCTCTCTTTGATCTTGACAATGTTGATCTATACACGAATATTTGGCTATTTTGTGAGCTATCTTACGGTGATCTTGCTTTCATTCCTTCCATGTTTATCCTTCATATCCATCTTCCTCCATTCATTTTCACCTATCGCTATTCATTTCCCCTTTGGTCTTGATCTAATATAAAAAAAGAAAGAAAGAGTAAAACAGGATGCTTTGAAGCCTCTTGACATGTCTACTCCTTTGGACTGCATCCTTTCCTACTCTGGCATTAGACTTTTATGACTTATCCTATGCTAGCCTTTTATTGCTTGTCCAAATGCACTTTACATGACAATTTTTCCCTAGCTTGGGTATTCTTGAGGAGTTTTCCCTTGAGGATTTCTTCCCTTCATTATCCTTTATTCTCTTGTCTTCCATCTCTTCCACTAGCTTGCCAATCCCTCTTGTTCTCCACCTTGCTAGACATTGGGACTGCATGATATGATCTTGGTTGGGAGTTTGCAATGGAAAAAGAGCTACCAATATCAGAACTAGTATCAAAACCAATATCAGAACCAGTATCAGAAAAAGTATCAGAAAAAGTATCAGAACAAGTATCAGAACCAGTATCAGAACAAGTATCAGAATCAGTATCAAAACCAATATCAGAACTAGTATCAGAATGCCTACTAGGGCTACACCATTCACTTTAGTTTATGGGTCTGAAGCAGTACTACCTATTGAGGTCAAAATCTCATCACTCTGAATCAGAATGCATGGACTTGTCACCGATGATGACTATAGAGTGTCTAGGTTACAAGAACTTGAATTACTAGATGAGCGCAGGCAAGTAGCGTATGATCATCTCAGAGTGTATCAGAAAAGAATGTCTAGAGGCTACAACAAGAAAGTCAAACATAGAGAATTTCAGGTTGGTGATCTAGTGTTGAGAGAAAATCCTAAAAATCAATCACATCAAGAACGCAAGGGGAAGTTCAAACCCAACTGGCTGGGTCCCTTTGTTATCACTGTTACTTTTGGCTCTGGTGCCTATCAACTCTCAATGACTGAAGGAGAACAGCTCCGAGAACCAATCAACGTTCTCCATCTGAAGAAATTCTACGCCTAAGGCATTCAGTGCTTGGTAAATGTCCTAAAAAAAATCTTAAAAATCAGAAAAAGTCCTAAAAAAATGAACATCTTGGTGAAAACCTAGCAATAGGCACCTTGATGATTCGCAAAAAAATTAGAAAATATCAAAAGTACAAAAAAATTGGAAAAAATGAAAAATACAAAAAAATGAAATGAAAAAAGAAAAAAAAAGTGCCTTGGTGAAAACCTGGAAACAGGCACCTCGATAGAAAAAATAGAATCTCTACCAAGATGGTGAAAACCTGGCAAACGGGTGCCACTTGTTCCAAATGCTCCATCTATCAGCACAATCTTGGTCTTTCCCAACTTTTAGTCTTGCTTTAGTTGTACATATCTCCCAGTTTGTTTCAACATTTTCAGTTTTCAATAAGTCAGTTTGTACACCAATCAGCTTGCGCATCTGTATCCTATCAATGTTCAAACTTGGGGGAAATCAATGTCATATCCTATGGCCTCCAATGTATCTTAGACGTGTCATATCAAGCCAGAGTCCTTTGAAGCTTCATGTGAGTCAGTCAGTCAGTCTTGTCTCCAGAAAGGATTTTGCATCTATAACAACGCAATCAAACCTCAAACTGAAAATAATCTGTGCTTCATGCTTTTATCTCCTTGTATGCTTACTGATTTGCATTGAGATTTTTGCATATTGTGTCCCTTCGAGCTCTTTGATGATGTCCTTTATAGGATTTAGAGAGTGATGACTAGGGGCATAATCTTTTCTTTGTCTTCTGCTTGTATGTGAAATCTTATAACTTTGGAAATTCTGGATTGAAATGATGTCCGACTATAAGAGCCTCTATCTCGAATTGGATGGCCATGCGTACCTCGACCATTGATACCCAGACAATTCGAGGAAGTTTGATCTAACTATTTTCTTTTTGAGTAATTTCTTTCTCCTAATGTGGAATGCAATCTTGCCTAAGGATGTGAACGATAAAGGGTCACTACGGGTAATTCACATTGGATTAAGAATGATCTTTTGATTGTTTGATGTGTTTGTAATGCAAGGTGTACTCAGGTCATCACAACGTTTATGTTTTAATGCTTGTACAAATTGCTATATCAAAATGGACATGATATTCAGGTCATCCTAGCGTTTGTGCCTTGGTGCTTATATCTACTCTGACATTCTGAAAATAAAATCAATATTCATATGTCCATGGTTGTTGACCAGTGGGTGTTGTATTGATTCTTGCGCATACATATCGATATTCATATGTCTATGGTTTCGTAGCTAGTGGGCATTGTATTGATTTATCCGGTTACCTAAAAGTTCAATGATGATAACAAATCGACATATGATCAGTGACTAGGTCCTAGGTCTTAGGTTGCATTTCATATTGCATGCTTCTTTGCATTTTTCATCTTTGCATGATCTCACAATGACTAAACGAACTTCAATGCTTAAATGATTCTTCAAATCGCATCTTCCAGTCTAACAAGAGCTGAATCTCACACGAAGGTTCCTCCAATGAAATAGCAAGTAGAATCCTTTTTCGGGATCAAAATTCAAATCTAAGATCATTCATATTATTAACTACTTGCATATTCGACCTTCTATCATCATAGAAATCCAGTATTCAACTTAACTGATTATCTTACATCAAACTATCAAAATTTCAACTTGGTCAACCATGGTCAACTCATGGTCAAACCTAGTCAAACTTGGTCTTTTGGGACCTTCCAAACGATGCAGAATGCATTCTCGGACGTAAATAACCACTTCTCAAATCAATTAACATGCTTCTAAACTATAACGCTGACTTTTCTTGTCAGATTTCAATTTTAATCCCGAAGGGGGCATGGTATTGCACATCATTCAAAGTCTGTAAATCAAATTCTATCGATCAAATCTATCAATATCTTTCATCAGTGATCAAGACAACAATCACATCTAGTCACTGATTCATCAAAAGTCCTCATCGCTTGGGGCAAATCTATCATCACTTGGGGCATATTAGATTCATCGATCCATAGCAACCATCAGATCATAGTGTTCTTTCCTTGGTTCTTCGGCAACTGAAGGGTTTGGATGTGATACCTGCTAGTTCTGCTAAGACAATCGAGTCTAGAACGGGTCACTCACTTCTTATCAATCCTAAGGTTCAGAATCAGGCATTTTGACACTTTTTCGCAATCATAGGTTCATTTGCTTCTACAGTGAACATTACCTTTGGTCATTCAGGACCTATTATCTCCATATCAATTCAATATCAATCAGCTTCTATCTCATATCAATTATCAATTTCAAACATCAGTTTCATATCTTTATCAAACACAGACTATCTTTGAACCATTGCGCTTCACACAGTAATTCAAAGAGGGGCAAAATGTAATACCCCAAAAATGGGCTATAAGTTCATTAATATCCTGCATCTACATATCGAATGAAATCGACATCAAATTCCTAACCTAAGGCACATCTAAACATCATCGAATCATAATTGATTATCTTAAATTCTGCATCGGGGAATATTCCTAGTAATATTCCTAATCATCTTAATTATCTTTAATTTAATGATTATTTGACGATAAATCACATTTATCCTAAGTTTGATTAATTGAATATTTTCATATTTAAATAATTAGATTTAATATTTGCCACTTAATTGTGTAATTAAATTTAATTCTATCTATTATTAATTGTATTATTTAATTTTGACAATAAATCAAAATTCCTATCTTTAATTGATTAAATTCTTATTTAATTAATTAAAGCATGTTGTCATTATTTAATAATATAATTTTTAATAAAAGTTTGGTAAAATAGTTAATTAACCCATAAATTAATTATTTTATTTCAAAAATCAGTTGAGTTGAGGATAAATCACTTTATTTATTTATTTAATTCTTAATTATTATGCATATTCAAAAGAAACAGTTAAACTCCAAATCAGAAAATCAATGCAAGTTATTGACTTTTTGGAACTCAACATCCTTTTGGAGTTCAAAAATCTGATCTAAACTCTAATTTGAGTTAAAAAGCTATTTTTACATGGTTTTGCATGATTTTGAGAATTAACTATCTTTCATGATCAGATAACTCAAAAATCAAGATGAGTTAATTTGAGTGATTTATGGCTTTTATCCATGCACCTCCAAAGCCCTAGATTTCTATAAAACAAGGCTTTAGCTCTTCACAAATCATCTCATATTTTGCACAATCACGCTGGAGAATTGGAATTGAAGAATCAAAGCTCTTGCGAATCGACATCTTTGTGAGATCAATCTTATTTTTGCATTCATATTTCATATCATTCTTAGATAGTTTCATATCAAGTTTTTCATATAGATAGTTTCATATCATTTTATCATTCTTATTGCATAGAAAATATCAAAAATATAGATTAATTGCATTCAATCTCATATCTAGATCAATTGCATTCAAATCCTTCATTTAGGTGTCATCTAGGTCACTGATCTCGATAATAATCTGAGAACATTAATCTCGCACCTATTAGAAGGCAGCAAATTGCTTGGTTAGATAGCTTTCAATTTTGCATGATTTTGATTATAGCTAACCTCTAATATTTTACTGAGTGTTGTGTCTACAGATCAGGTACAATTTTCACACACACAGGCATCACATAACCCAAATACATTGTCCATGAGGGTCTCCAAGACTATATTAGGTCTTTATTTTTCTCTGGTGGATCTAGTGAGCCTTCTTGTGTAGAGAAAGTAGTGACTTCTTGATCTCCTTGACTTGGTGTTTGTGCCAACAGATTCTTAACCAACTAATCCTTTTCTACTAACTCTTTTTGGAGATCCTTCTCTTGTGTCAAGATTAGTTGGTTCTTTTCTTCAAGGTTCTTCTAATAAATTGCTATCTTGTTCTCTAACTGTCTTGAAAACTCTTCTTTCTGAGTCACCATCTCTATATACTACCTTGAGAGCTCCTCCTTCTGAGACTTCACCTCTACATAGTCTTTCATGAAAGAGCTCATTTCCTCCTGAAAAACTATCAACCAATCATTAGAGCTTGAATCTGAAGTGGTGTTGGGCTGATTCTAAGGATTATAATGTTGTCCCTCATAGGGTGGTTTATAGGAGTGCTACTAGGATGCTTGATGTTGGGTGGGAGGTTATGGTAGTGCATGTTGGTAACTTGCTATTTGTGGGCCATTTTGGTTATATGTTGTTGCTTGGCCAACCTAATATGGCATGAATGATGACACATGGGTGGCTTTTTCATGATATGGGGGGTGATAGGAAGAATATGCATTATGGATTGACATGCTTACTCATCAAATGAGCTAGTAAAAATTTTTCTAAAACTTTTCAGCACTAAACTGCTAAAAACCAAAAGATTTATCATAGCGTCACAATGGTGCCAAATCAAAACACCTCTTAAAAGGCTAAATACACTGAGATCACACCAAAATATCAATGAATGATGGGAAGTAAAGTCCCACCAGGCATGCCAAAAACTATTGTCACTAGGGATTGCACCCGTGATGGCTAAGTATAAAACCTAACAATCCCATGAAACATGGGAATACTCTCAAGATGTGGGACTGCTTCACTAAGAATAAACCTCTAGATTAAGGGTTGGCTTCCCTATTTGTATCACCTGAACTATACTGACTTTGAAGGGAAAGGGAGAGAGATTGCATAGAATTGAAATAACTAAATCTAACTTAGGTGATTCACCAAATTGAATAGATCCACAAACTAAAAACAAACTCACAATATAACCCCAGCACATAACAAGAACTCCACAACTCTTTCAAATCTGATTTTCCCCTTAGAAAACAATCAGGTGCTGATTCTGAATGAGAAGGAAAGATGATTTTCACAACTCAACATAGTTAGATGCACACAGATTTGAAAACCTCCAAGAAAACCAATGCTTGCAAAATAATCAAATGAACATACTATCATGTAAAGGATTAGAATCAATCACAATACATAAAACTAAATTCATTAACCAACTCACAAACTATAGAAAAAGAAGGGAACAATTTTTCTATTAGCTGGAATAAAGGAGCTACAATATCAGATTACTTCACAAGAGCTACAAAATTCACCTGTTGAGAATGAGGTAATGAAGAACTAGCCTCCTATCACCTAAGTGAGAGGCATATATAGAAAATTAGTAGAATCTACCATCAAGACAACTCCCTCGCCAAGAATAGAAAAGCCTTAGTCATTAGGACCATGATCCCATCACTCATTCAAATGCCCAATTCCTGAGAATATAGGGGAACTCAAAAAATGGGGACCCTAAAATAGAATAGTCAAAGAGAGACCTAAGACCTACTAAGTCATGCAAAATAATGATATTTTGACAGTGGTTTATAAGAACACCACCTATCAAAATACCTTACAATGAGGCTCTTGCATTGACTTGCAACATTAAAAATATTCCCCCTCTATCAAAACAAGTGGATTAAATATATATTAAAGATAATCTCAACTCAAATAATGAGGAGAAAATCTAAAATATTTACATTTTAACTCAATCCACATGACATAAATATTCTAAACATGCTAGCCTCCCCCCCAAATGCTAAATACATGAATTCATGACTAAAAGTGTAAAAATCACCTAAGTCAACAATGACTTACTATGAGGGACCTTAAGGCATCGAATATAATTAATATACTTACCTTAAGATAAGATAAATATATTAATATTTATGAGAAATGATTCATGTTCAAAGAAAATCTAGCATTCTATGGAAATTAATGTATAACCCTAGAAAGGGAATGCGAAAAGTAGACATGCTAATAAGGAAACCCTCATTTGAAAAGGAAACATCACTGCAAAATGGTAACTGGGATTGGCATCTGGCAACCACTGCACTTATCAGCAACCCGAAATAATAAATTTCCATCTAAAACTTGAGCTTGTTTGGAAACATCAATCTTCCATTCTCGGGTATTAGAAACATCATTAGTATCTCAACAATAATGAGGTAGGCATTTTAATGAGTTGCCTCTTCTTATCTTCAATTTTGAAAGGCTCTACATTTGAAATGGCACTGGTTTTTAATGGCATAGCACTGTTGCATTGCTTTGAATATTGCATCGAATCTCTGTTATTTCTCTATTATTTCTTAGGGCATTTCATATTTTGGCTCTGTATCATCTCATGAAGAAACCATGGTATAGACTAGGGCACAGTTTGGTTTTCCTTCTGCTACATTGTTGTAGCATTGATAGCATATTGTATTATCTTGAAGGCCTGATGATGCAAGGCTAGGACATGGAGGAATTCATGTTGAATCATTTGATTGTTCATGGCACTGTGTATGTTTCAATAGGCCTGAGAGCTGGGGCATTGGCACTTTGTTGTTTTCATTGTAGCATGATATTTTTCCATTGAAAATTGTAGACACCAACATTACACCCCAAGAACATATTGCTATTCATTGAGGGCATGTTTGATTAGTATCAATACACATACTGATCTATTTTTCTTTTTCATGGCGTACTGTTGGAAAAGCCCGAGAACATATAATTTCATTAAGGGCATTGACTGTATAGAATATGAAAAAGCCTTCATGCTTGATTTGTATGGTGTTACCTGTGTTCACTAGAAAATGAGGGTATCATGTTCACTATTTACACATGAGCCTGATCTCATGGATGCATTGTAATTTGATCACCATATATAACCTTTGTTTCTTGCATTATATGTATAGCCGGAGAGCACATTATGGTTTCATGATGGCATAGCTTGTATTGGTGTGGCATTGAGGCTTCAACGTTTGTTTAATGCATACATGGCCCTGCATTGTATTTCTATTTGAATCCACCATTTGATACTTTCCTGTGAACTGGATGAAGCTCGTACCTTGAGCTAGGGTACGGTATGAATTGTATTACTACATTGTTGATCATGGTTGCTGTTGAATCTCCTCAATGTGTTCGAAGCCTTTTGCATTGTTGATGCCACAACATAATACATAGCCTGATAACATAGCAATGTTACTAGCATATATTCATTTCTCTATTTGGAAAGCCTGAGAACATAAGGCATATAGCACTAGTTTGTTTTTGACATACCATGGGCCTAATAACATATAAGGGCAATTCATTTTGACTGTCTCTACATTTTCTCATTGTACCTTGATGGATCCTCATTTCCTTGGTCATGCTAAGCCTTCATTAAACTGATGTCATGCCATATGATATTGTGGCCATGAAAGAACAGGGCATCATAGCATGCTTGCTATTAGATAGCCCATCCTCTATATGCATTTGTTTATTAAAAACTAAGAGCACCATATATATATCTTCTTTGAAAACATTATCTTATTACTTGCATCATGTGAATCTCATTGTTGTAAACCAGTGCCATGCTTAGAACATCATACTGATGTTGGCCATCTGGTTATATAGCCTTGATAGATTGAAACTATTGTTATCAATTTGTTGGTGGCTTTTCCTTGCAGGACCAAACTTGAATCAAAAGGTGGGCTTGATCCTCAAATTAGACACTCAATTTTGACAAGAAAAAAGAACCAATTGATGAGGATAGAGAACATCCTCCTTCTTCTTTGAGCTCCACATCACTCAGGTGGGTATTGCCTTATCTACACACTCAAGACACCTCATGATAAACAATAGGCCTATAGATAGATTATTGTGGAATAGTCTTCAAACCCCTATGGGTATCCTATACCCCAATGAAACCAAGATCTCATGCAATAGCCCTACTTGCATAAAATGAGTCTAAAGACTAGAAAGGACCTCCTACTACTACTACCAACATGAAAGGGAAAGGCATTTGATTTGAATGATTTTAATGTTGGGTTGAAAGGACCCCTAAGATACACTAAGTCTCTCATAGACTAGTGCCTTGTCCAATGGGCCACAGAGTCAAATACCCCATTATAATAGACAACTATGAATTAAGAAAGCAATACATTCTAATATGTTGATGCTTTACACCAATCATACATAATTAATCAGGTCATACTTCAATAATCCACCTATGTACCCAATCATGTTATCACCTATTCAAAGGATATTAACTCTCCCCTTAGAAGAGACCCATAAACAAGCAATACATTAACCAGCATCCATTGGAAGACAAACATGAGATACCCATGATACCCTAGTTCATACACACATGAAAACTAGTCCTAGACCTAGTTGCTTCTGCGAAAACAACTCTATTGTAGACACATAGGAAATGCAAGTAGAAAGATTGCAACAGCCTTGATAATTCAATCAACAAGTCTAAAACTCAAATGGAGACAAATCTGATACCAGTACAAATGTATTGAACCTTATACATAAAAAAAAAAAATTACAATATGTATTGTATTCTCTAAACCAAAAAGGAAGAAAGGACACTCTATATGCAGAGAAGTAGAGAAAATCTACAGGAAAAGGATCCTTCATGGAACCAGTTCTCCTCAAAATTGTTCAAGAAGGAACCCTTACAAAATCAAAAACTTCAACCACATATACCCCCTAGCTACCTTGGAATCCTAAACAGGCTAGGATGCAACAAGCTTCGGATAGCTAGGGTTAGGGTTTCAACAACTACACCAACCCTAATTACAACAAAAATTACTGCAGGGGCAGGAAACCAAGAAACCTTAGAGAAACAGATCCAGAGAGATCTGCAATCATGAAAATGTATGAGATCAAGATAGAGAACCAAGAATTTAGCCATAAAGACCTGTCTTTCTGGCCACTTGCAACATAGAACCATCCCTCACAGTACAACAAAACATCCTGCAGCAATCAACCATGGCAACTAGGACCACACTGCAACCACTGGTGCCACCAAACAAATCAAATCTAGCCTCTAAAAAAATTAAAACTAGTCCTTTCTATCACTGGAAATGTCTCAGGAAATTTGAATTTGAATTTCAACGATCACTTGATGGCACCTGCAGCAGATCAGCGACCAAAATTTGAACTCAGATCAACTTTAAGTCATGACCGTCTAATCTTCATGTTTCGCGGGCTTTATGACCTTAAACTTTTAATATAACCCGACACATTTAGTGAACTGGCAACTAAAGGTTTCCACTAGTTTGCAAAATGCTTTATGTCACTACTAAAAATTTTAGCGACTACACGACCTTCCTTCGTTGAATCACCAATCATTTTGGAACACCACCAATTCTTCTTGCGAATGAGCGAACCCATTGAAATTTTATTAGGCTGCTAACCTCATTTATCCGGACTGTTAAGACCTTAGACCCCACCTGGGCCTACTTTATGCCACTTGTCATTATGTCATTTGCTATTGCCACTCAGTCACATTGACATAGGACCCACTTTATATAAGCCTTATAATCAGACGGCAAGTGTAAGATCTCATAGCTTTGACAAAACTCATGAGAACTTACGCTGACTGTAGATCTTGACCTCGTCGCTGATCTCTTTGACAATGATCCCACCTTGCTGCATCACCCACGCCACCAATAAAATTTGATCAATCCTGCACCACCTAGTAAATGGCCCCACTGAGAACATTAAGCCGCCTGGAAGAGCAGACGACTGGCGCAAGATCTGAAGGGCTTTGAAGATTCTACGCGCTCTTACACCAACTGATGATCTTGAATCTCCTGATTGAGATACCGGGCCTGCCTAACAACATATCCAGCTCACACAACATGGACCAATCATAATACAACAAATCAAAACATTTGTCAAATGGACTCACCAATAGAAAAGGTTACATCACACAAAAGAATCAATGGTTGTCTCAAAATCTCATATGTCTGACACACCTCATAAGAATTTATGCCCATCGTTGATTCACTACAAGTGTCAGGACCCTCTAACAAGTTGGCAACCCAGGACCCACTGACAAATACCAACATGTTAAAACATGGACCAATCAGATGTTGCCATTGGTGCATATGTGTCAACAGACCCACCTATCTGAGAAGCTTTGTCATAAAGGAGAATCAACAGACGTCTTAAGTTTGCAAGCCTCTGACACATCTCATGAGAAGATATGCCCACCATCAGATGGAGATGGTGTCAAAGATTGGGCCCAAAAAACACGAAGGCAGAAACATAGAAAAAAAAATTAAAGCTCAGGACTTAGGAAAATTATTTCGATAGGGAACTAGGAACTTAGGAAAGATAAAGCGTAGGGACATAGGAAAAATTAAAGGGGACCTTGCCAACACATGAAGAACCTAACCGCATGACATAAAGTGAACCCTTTTAAATAGCACATGCAGATAAAAGGTTTTAAGTCACCCTGAAAAGTTAACTTGAAAATATAACAAGGCTAGGGTGAAAACAAAAGGTTTTTGCCAACGGCTATTTTTTTGAATAATCTACTTAGGGTTTTAGCCAGAGACATGAAAATGACACAGAGACTAGGGGAAAAATGGTAGAGCCATGAAATTTTTTGCAGGGTACTAACAATGGCTCTAGTTGGGGATGATGGGAAACTTGTGTCCATGCAAGAATTCAGATCTCTGGGAGAGCAGACAACCCACAAAACAAAAATAGGGACCTTCACAAAAACTGACAACCGAACAAGAAAGTAGGAAATAGGAAAGGGAAAGACAACTGTACAAGGATTTACAATTTTTTACAAGAATTATACAATTTTATTCATTGGCCCTAGGCCACCAAAAGAAAAACAATGCCCCTCCTAAATCAAAAGTCTAATTCTCATCCACAAATGTGACCAAACACTTTCAAACTTCATCACCATCCTTCTGCCAACATATATGATAATTCATGGGCTGAAAAACAAAACTGTACTGATCACTACCCATGTTCTTCCAGTCACAACTATTACATTCATATTCAAATTCCAAGAAATAAGGGACATCACTTACTTCTTGATGACTGGGAAAAATAAAAATTTCACTTTGTAATGCATCAGAAAATAGAACATGAGGAACATCATACATTACAACCCAATTACCTAGCTGAGAAGGACTTGAATCCTCTGATTTAGCTTTAGGCACTACTCTAGCCACTGATTAACTTGGTTCATTAATGATGTCTTCATGGACTGGATCATGAACCAAGTGAAGGTCTCCTTCATGAGTTTTGTGACAAGGGGACAACTGGTCTATACCATCATTTTCATCAAAAGAATCTTTGTCCCAATTATTGAAGATAAATTCTTCAACACTGTCACCATCAATATCATATCTAGCAGTAGGAAGGAAAGAATTTGAACAAGAAACTTGCTCATCACTGCAATCTTCATAACAGGTCAACACACCATCATGGCCTTCAACCTCTTCTTCTGCAGAGTCACTACAAGAGGGAAAATCTTGTGTACATGGTTCCTCTCAATCACTTTGAACACTGGCCTCATTATCAGTGTCAAAGGATATACTATAGGGGAGCTGCAAATCAAAGTCCACACAAGGTGCATACCTCTAGAATTCATTAGGCAAGAGTGCTGAAATTCTTTCACTGCTTAATGGACTTTGGGCTTCATTATCCTTCTCCTTAGCTTCACCCCTAGTATTGAAAACATCTTTCTTTCCCAAGACAAGGATGGAGACCTCTGGCCTTAAATCATCTTGTGTGAAACAATCAATGTAGGAATCACCATCTACTTCATATTCAATATTTTCCTCTTCACACAAAACATCATCAAACTGGGACAGGAAAACTACACTCTCATGTTGACAAGAAGAAAAATCTACAGACAAAAAGGAAATATTGCCATCCTCAGATTCATCTTCAACATCCTCATATGCACTGATCTCAGAATCAGCCTCATAATCGACATTCTCTCCAAAATGAGAATCAATATCAGAACAACTAGCCTCCTCATGAACATCATCAGGAACCACCACTCTTAGCAATCTTATGTCCTCTACTAACTACTAGTTCACCATTTTAATCCTTGCTAATTCCTTCTTGAGAGTAGCAACTTTATCAAAATGCTCAACAAATTTAGCTCTCAACACATCCCAAGAAGGGATTGAACATGAATGCAAGGAGAAGAACCATTTCCTTGCACCATCAAAAAATGTCTACACAAAAAGCCTCATGGAAACATCTTCATGTTCAATATCCATATCTCCAAACAAACCCATGACAACTTATACATGCTAGCTTGCCAAAATAGATCCATTGACCATGAATCTAGGCAAGCACCTTCCATCCTTAGTAGAGAACTCATGAGGGGCACCTTCAATGTCATAAAAAAAAAAGGGCCTATATCCCTCCATGAGGAACTGTCTGCTACCACTCATCCCTCTAAAGCAGTGTTAACACTTGATAGGGACACATTTCTTCAACAATTGATCTTCATAAAAATAGGGCATATGAAAATCAAAGTACCTGGAAGCCTTGAAGAAGGACATTTTTTATTGGAAGACAGGGCAGATCTAGAGCTCATCAAGCAACTCCATCAGGTTCATTTCTATATAGAGTCGCTAACTCCTTAAAGAGGAAAATTTTTGTACTTGCTCTTTGTTTCTTCTTCCAACCAACACAAAACTCCACTAGAATTTGCACACTATTTATCAGGAACTACACTGATCAAACAAAGACCTAGAGTCACCACTCAACACTTAGGGAGAAAATATTAGCAAATGCTTTGTTTGTTTTTCTAACTCTTTCCAATGGCTCCTTAGTAGAGTCACCAATTTGTTGGTGACTCGGATGGGCCAAACCAATCTGGTCAGAAGATATGATATTGCAAAATTTGTAACCATAACTAGAGCTCCTCAATAGGTTTTCTTTATGTTTTCCCCAGCAGAGTTGCCATTTTGTTGGTGGCTTTTCCTTGCAGGACCAAACTTGAATCAAAAGGTGGGCTTGATCCTCAAATTAGGCACTCAAGTTTGACAAGAAAAAAGAACCAATTGATGAGGATAGAGAACATCCTCCTTCTTCTTTGAGCTCCACATCACTCAGGTAGGTATTGCCTTATCTGCACACTCAAGACACCTCATGATAAATAATAGGCCTGCAAATAGATTATTATGGAATAGTCTTCAAACCCCTATGCATATCCTATACCCCAATGAAACCAAGATCTCATGCAATAGCCCTACTTGCATAGAATGAGTCTGAAGACTAGGAAGGACCTCCTACTACTACTACCAACATGAAAGGGAAAGGTATTTGATTTGAATGATTTTAATGTTGGGTTGAAAGGACCCCTAAGATACACTAAGTCTCTCATAGACTAGTGCCTTGTCCAATGGGCCACAGAGTCAAATACCCCATTATAATAGACAACTATGAAACAAGAAAACAATACATTCTAATATGTTGATGCTTTACACCAATCATACACCATTAATCAGGTCATACTTCAATAATCCACTTCTGTACCCAAATGTGCTATCACCTATTCAAAGGATATTAACTCTCCCCTTAGAAGAGACCCATAAACAAGCAATACATTAACCAGCATCCACTGGAAGACAAACATGAGATACCCATGATACCCCAGTTCATACACACATGAAAACCAATCCTAGACCTAGTTGCTTCTGCGAAAACAACTCTATTGCAGACACATAGGAAATGCAAGTAGAATGATTGCAACACCCTTGATGCTTCAATCAACAAGTCTAAACCTCAAATGGAGACAAATCTGATACTAGTATAAATGTATTGAACCTTATACATAAGACAAATCAATTACAATATGTATTGTATTCTCTAAACCAAAAAGGAAGAAAGGACACTCTATATGTAGAGAAGTAGAGAAAATCTACAGGAAAAGGACCCTTCATGGAACCAGTTCTCCACAAAATTGTAGAAGAAGAAACCCTTACAAAACCAAAAACTTCAACCACATATAACCCCTAGCTACCTTGGAATCCTAAACAGGCTAGGATGCAACAAGCTTCGAATAGCTAGGGTTAGGGTTTCAACAACTACACCAACCCTAATTACAACAAAAATTACTATAGGGGCAGGAAACCAAGCAACCTCAGAGAAATAGATCCAGAGAGATCCACAATCATGAAAATCTATGAGATCAGGATAGAGAACCAAGAATTTAGCCATAAAGACCAGTCTGTCCAGCCACTTGTAGCACAAAACCATCCCTCATAGTACAACAAAACATCCTATAGCAATCGACCATGGAAACTAGGACCACACTGCAACCACTGGTGCCACCAAACAAATCAAATCCAGCCTCTAAAACAATTAAAACCATTCCTTTCTGTTGCTAAAAATGTCTCAAGAAATTGAAATTTCAATTTCAATGGTCACTTCATGGTGCTTGCAGCAGATCGGCGATCAAAATTTGAACTCAGATCAATTTTAAGTCATGACCATCTGATCTTCATGTTTCACGGGCTTTATGACCTTAACATTTTAATATAACCCATCACATTTAGCAAACTAGTGACTGAAGGTTTCTGCCAGTTCCTGAAATGCTTTATGTCACTGCTAAAAATTTTAGCGAATATGCGACCTTCCTTTGCTCAATCGCCAATCATTTTGGAAAATTGCCAATTCTTCTTGTGAATGAGTGAACCCATTAAAATTTTATTAGGTTGCTACCCTCATTTATCCAGACCACTAAGACCTTAGACCCCACCTGGGCCTGCTTTATGGCACTAATCATTATGTCATTCACTGCTACTACTCAGTCACACTGACATAGGACCCACTTTCTGTAAGCCTTATAATCAAACAGTAGGCATAAGATCTCATAGCTCTGACAAAACTCATGAGAACTTACGCTGACTGTAGATCTTGTCCTCATCACTAATCTCTCTAAAAATGACCCCACCTTGCTACATCACCCACACCGACCAATAAAATTTGAACAATCCTACACCACCTGGCAAATGGCCCCACTAAGAACATTAAGCTGCTTGGAAGATCGGACAGCTGGTGCAAGATTTGAAGGGCTTTGAAGATTCTACATGCTCTTACACCAACCATTGATCTTGAATCTCCTGATTGAGATACCAGGCCTGCCTAACAACACGTCCAGCTCACACAACATGGACCAATCATAGTACAACAAATCAACATATCTGGCAGATGGACCCACCAAAAGAAAAGGTTACATCACATAAAAGAATCAACGGTGTTCTCAAAATCTCATACATTTGACACACCTCATAAGAATTTACACCCGTCATTGATTCACTGCAAGTGTCAGGACCCTCTGACAAGCCAACAACCTAGGACCCATTGACAACTGCCAATGTGTTAAAACATGGACCAATTAGATGTCACCATTTGTGCATATGTGTCAATGGACCCACCTATCTGAGAAGCTCTATCACAAAGGAGAATCAACAGATGTCTTAAGTTTGCAAGCCTCTAACACATCTCATGAGAAGATACGCCCACCGTCGGATGGAGATGGTGTCAGAGATCAGGCCCAGAAAACACTAAGGCCAAAACATAGAAAAAAAAATTAAAGCTCAGGACTTAGGAAAATTATTTCGGTAGGAAACTAGGAACTTAGGAAAGATAAAGCACAGGGACATAGGAAAAATTAAAGGGGACCCCGCCAACACATGAAGAACCTAACCGCATGACATAAATTGAACCCATTTAAATAGCACATGCAGATAAAAGGTTTTACGTCACCCCAAAAAGTTAACTTGAAATTATAACAAGGCCAGGGTAAAAAAAAAAGGTTTTTGCCAACAGCTAGTTTTTTGAATAATCTGCTTAGGGCTTTAGCCAAAGACATGAAAATGACACAGAGACTAGGCGAAAAATGCTAGAGCCATGAAATTTTTTGTAGGGTACTAACACAATCCTTGATTTATGCTTTCTCTGAGCATTTGCTATTTGATTTGTGCCACCAGTGTGTGTTTTATATGCAACAGACCCCTAGTAGTGATTTACATGTTTGCCACTTGGGTTCTTAGGACATAGAAGTCCCTTTTTACTGGTTCATAATTGTAGAGTTATCATGATTTCACGTCATAGCATCATTACAGAATGCATATTTGAAACACATGAATTCCCTAAATGCAATGCATTGAGTTTTTATCTTTAAAGCATCATTTTTTGTACCTTTTCTAAGCATATGAATCTGTGCTCTCAGCATGTTGATGATATGTGCCATGTGAACACATATGCAATAGAGTGCCCCTATCTCTTACATAGATCTGTTTACTCTATCATTAGCTCTATTCTATCCTTGATGCCAGTGTTCTGATCATGCTTCACTTGATATGTATCCATGGTTCTTGAGTGTCTCACTTACTAAATGCCTCCCCACATGAGTTAGTGTCTCTCATTGAGATGGTTAGAGTTGCTAGAAACTCTATGGGAATAGAGCTTCTGACAACCCTCACCAGTTTAGTGTAGGGTACTGGGAGACTCAATACTGATCATGGGTGCTTTTAGCCTATGATGTGGTCTCTCTCTGGAAAATTGAGATTCTCCCAAGAGATCCCACATTACAGGGCATCATCATTCATCTACACATGGAGCAAACACATTAGTAAAAAACAATGGTATTTCAATTATTTCTAGAGGCTCCTTGACGCACATGCCCTTAGCACAGCCCATGTGAGAGGTGTATGACTGAGTACATATATGCATGCTTATAGATGTTGTGGCACCATTCATTTCTTAGATCCATTGGATCTAACCCACTCCTCTTCTCTCTACAGGTTCAAGATCATAGGAGCACCCTGGGCACACAGAAAATCAACTCACTACCAGGCAATGTCTGGTACACCTACATCTAGCCCCTTATATTCATGTATATTTGCACTCATTTATGAAATTCTTGCATTTTCTATGCTCATGGCATGTGTGAGCTCATATGAGTGTTTTCCTTTCAGTTCTTTCCTTTTTGTACAACATACTCAGGATATGACATGCAATCTTAGATGCAGTAATATAGCTTTCCCTTTCATGTGCTTGCAATGAATGAACACAAATCTAATCAAGACCACATTATAATGCAAACTAGGGTACAAAGTGCATCTAGTAATTAGGTTTTCAAAATGTGTCAAAAATATGACAACATTCATTACAAGCCACCCTCAATAAATAAGTAGCTCTAGACATTCTAACTAACACTCCACATTCTTTCATTAATATTGTATAGAATAGAAGGACAATTTTGACTCATTCAGCTTAGAAAACTTTGAAATAGTTTTAGGACATTTTAGGGTAATAGTGTTGAGTAAAAGTAAACTAAAAAATATGGTGGAAGGTCTTCAAGGGTTATATGATAAAATTGAAATTTGGGAATAATTGAGGACCAACCTCAAGAGGATTCAAAAATAGGGATTCTAGATTTTTCTCAAGTTTTACTAGCCTAATGAGCTAGATAAGTTTGATGATTAGCTTAGTAAAGTTGAACTGGCCATAAAGTAATTTGTTGCAATGGTGGAAGTGGTCAAAGAGATGAGGAAGGATGTAGTGTCTTGGTTTACTGAGGGGGACAAGTTCTTTGAAGGACTTTATCCAGAAATCTACAAAGATGAGAGAAAGACTTAGTTGTGTTCCTTAGATAAAATTATACAACAATTCCAAGGGATGATTGAGGCTGTAAGCATAGAATATGATCTCCATAGATGTTTTACTATAAGGAAGATATAAGTAAAATCATGGAGAATATAAACTATATGTAGTTCACCTAGCATATCAAAAGCTTCCAAAAGGCACAAGAGAAAAGGTTGAGATATGTGTCATTTCCCAATTATGAGGAACATGATTTTATGAAGAACATCCTATAATCCTACCAGAGGAATAAGAAAAAAAGGGCCAAATATGAAATACATTTTGTGGAATTAAAAAAAATTTAGGTTTAGTTTTTCACAGTTTTGGAGTCCAAAAGGCTGAAATTCATGTATTTCAGTAAGAGTACTTAGCCATTTTTTTCAACTTGAGTTTCTGGAGCTGGGGTAGGGTCTAAAATTTTTTGGGCCATCATAGGAATTAAAGAATCTACATGTTGAAGCTATTTTCAGGCAAACTGCATGTGACTTTAGGGTCGATTTTGCATACTTTGGGAATATCTATCAGTTGCATTAAAAAATAAAAGCTAAGGTGAAGAATTTAAGGAGAAATTCTTGATGACAAAGTTGAACTCCAATTAAATAATGGTGGAACTATAGCTTTTTTCTTCTATTTTGAAGCCCATTTTTGTATAAAAAATGGATCTAAATTTGTGCACTCTAGTTAGTAGTCAATTTAGGAGTAGTTTTACCTAGTTAAGCTTTAAATTTAATGTTATTTTGTAGTTTTTTACAAAGCTAAAACCCTAGCTATGGGTTTCTTTCACTAGAAGTTGAAGCACTATATATACTTCATAGAGAAATTTAATTAAGATCATTATTTTTTCTACAATAAAGCTACATACAATTGGCACTTCATTCATGGTGTGGATCTTTTGCTATCTTTGTGGAATTTCTAAATCAATGAATGCTTGTTCATGAGTTCTAGAGAGCCAATCATTTTTTTGTGAATCATATCTATGATCAATTAATTTGGTGTTAATAATTGATATGAATTGTTCTTGTGATGAATCATTTGGAGAATTATTCATTTGTACTACAAGAAAAATTTGTCTCATGTGTGTATGCCCTTGTAGCGACTTCATGATTTGATAAATTTTGAAAAATCTTGCATCTTCATAATATTGGACATTGATGATTGCATTTACAAAGTGGGATTCATGAGTAATTTTGATTTACGTTTTGTGGGTTTCCTCCATTTTCCTTGTGTTTTAATTCGCAAGTTGATACAGTAATTATTTATGTCTGTTAGGTTTTTATTTTAGCATTTTTCTTCAATTGTTATTAACTTTTACTTTTATAATTTTAATAAATATATCATAGTAGATTAAGTTAAAATTGTATTCTATGAAATTGTATTTCATTTAAAAGGTTGAAAATACAAATGTTTTATAAAGTTTGTTTTGCATCCCTCAAATGATCGAACCAATAAAGGCCTCCTCGTGAACAATCACATTTATCTTCAGTTGAGTTATTCAAAAAGTTGACAAATAGCCTTATAGAACCTTGGGAATAGTCTTGTTATTCTTTCAAGAGGGGAATTTGGATCTCTATTCCTAGTAATTGACTTGTATAAAAACAACACTAAAAAATGCTAACATTAGCAATGGAAACAAATTAGTTTTGCCTCTTAATAAAAATTTACAAATCTACATTAATCCTTTGCCATCTCATTCAACCAATATTATTGATCAACCTGTTAGCATGAATTATGAATATGTCCTATCAGGGAGTATTCTAGCATTACTAGAGAAATCACATGTTGCATTCATGACTGTGTTTGTCATTGATGTCAACATATTGTTTATACTAAAGATTAGCAAAGTAGCAGAAAATTTTTGAATTAACGCACATAGAGAATTGTAGATGAGGTTATGTGGATATGAGGACATGTTTCTTATGGTGTCTTGATATCATGGTTAAGAGTGCATACATAAATTCAAGTATTTGTATCAGTTATAAGAAATCTAGTGGAAATTGCATTCTGACAGAGTTCCAAAGAAGCAGTTTGTGATAACGGATTATATCTCCTAACAGAGATAAAGTATGGACAAGAGAAGTTATACAGAGGTTGAAGACATTACAAAGGTAACCTAGATAAGTGAGCATAGTCAAAAGTTTCATGTGTGAATATTTATTAAGTTTGTGACCTGATAGTTTTTTGTAATTATGGAAATATTATGTAACGTGTATTGTTTTATTTTTTAATTGATGAAGCCTAATTGGATGACTCAATTATGAAATATTGAGCATGGTATAAATGAAGGATTTTTTCCTTGATTAGAGTAATATGTGGATGTGAAATAATGTGAGTAAGTGATTTAAGGGATTGTTATGTGATGCAAAGTGAGAAGATCTGGTGTTGAGATCTGGAGAAGAATTTGGTGCGGTTTAGGCATAGTCAGAGGAGAGAAGAAAAGTTGTTGAGATTAGTTATGCTTGGTATTACTCTATTTGGATAATACAGAGATTAGTTGAAAAATGTTTTCAGCGATCATGCCCTTGAAGTTGTTTGGACAGTGGGTCCTTCTATCTTCTTCAACTCCTAATAGAGTTGGAATCTCCTCACAGGGATTCAAAGTCTCCTAATAGGGACTAATATGTATTGAATGTATTTCATAGACTCCTATCAGGGTCCATCCTCTCATAATGAATTTTCATATTAGTACATATTTTTTTGGGTAGCATCCTCACTGGGGTTTACTCTCTGATCAAGGGGTTCCCTAGTTAACAAATCTAGTGTCATTGTGTATGGTTATCCTTTTATGGTTTTTTTAATCTTGATCACATGTTTCAGATATGATAAGGTTGATAAAAAAAATTTAATCAGATAATTGGTTCACCCCTCCTCCCACCCACCCCCCCCCCCCCTCCGCTCCTCCCTCTCAGTTATGTTGGTGGAATTTACTTTCTAACACAACCTTCTTCATCCTCGTACATTAACTATGATGAAAAAGTTACTAAATCTAACCATGTTGTCAATCAAGTTGAGCAACCCCAACCTAAACCTAAATCTCAACCTCCTTCTCATTCTTTTATTACCTTTAATCCTATAGAAAAAATTAAAGCACTTGATGGTCCTCTCTACATTGTCTCTAGGGTTAATGGAACTCCTCCCCATGTTACCCTTGTTTATCCCACTTGTGTGGTGACCATGATAACTAACCTTAGCATATTTTTAGTAAATAATTAAAAAATAATTTTTATGATAAATATGATGTCTTGATTAAAACTTGCAATAGTTTCCTTTATCCTTCCCTTGGTTCCATTTCCTTTCATGTGGAAGTTGGTGGTAAAACCTTAGACACTTCTTTCACTTGCATTCCCATTTCATATCAATTTCAAGTTAAAGTTGGTCTTCCTTAGCTTACCTCCATGAAATTTGTGGGTTCTCCTATTCATAAATGTCTTACATTCCCTCATAATGGAGAGATCATGATTATTAACTATATTCTTTACTACCCTTCTTTTCCTAGATACTTAGTTGACCTATATTTGTTTTTTCCTTATATTCCTCAACCTACTTAGACCCATCCTAACTATATATTTTGATCATACCAAGCCTACAAGATTAAAAATATTTGTGTACTTAGAAAAATTAAGGATGATCCTATGCGTGGACTTCTTCCTACACTTATACTTCCTCTTCCCATTTATTTTCCACATACTTCTCAACCTATATATCTTAACCTACTATGGATCCTTCCATTCATCTTCCTAAAGAAGAAAAGGACTTGATGTTGAATGATCCTATCCCAAACCAAATTTATAGCAAGACCAAATGTGATTGTCATGCTTGTGATCATCATTGTAAATGTCATGCTAAAGCCTATCAACATTCTTCTCAAAACATTTCTTCACCTCATACACCTCCTCATACTTTGTTTCCCTTTAACCAACCTATTCTTGAGCCTATAGAGAAAGTGAATTTAAAAATATTAAAAAGAAAAAATTATGACAATGTTTTTCATATCTTATATTCTCTTACAATTAATCTTAATTATGAAGATACTCTTGATAATGATGTTCATGACACTAACAATTATATTCATACAATTGATTTGGATGACTATGAGACTATTGATATTGATCATGATTTACTAGCTATGCTTTCACAACAATTATCTATCACTCCTAATATAAACATAGTGACCTAGCTTCATAGCATGGTCCTTGTTTGGAGCTAGGTGTTGTTCCATCTATTTTGATTAATGTTTTTCCTCTTATGAATTTCCCACCTTCCCTAAACACTATCAACCAAAATAGATGGCAGGCAATACACTTGACTAGGTCCTCTTGTACAATGAATTCTATGTGTTTGCCTATTGTAATGTGCTTCCCCTACGATGTACTACTTGTTATATGGTTTTTTAGCTGTCTTTAAACAACCCTTTCTACTCTATTGGCACAAGGTGATAAAGTAATCACTGCGTTGTAAACATTCTTCTATTTGTATCTCTCTTCTTCTATATGTCATTACATGTTATGTTGTGCCTATGCCACTATTTTTAAATGTGCCCTAGTTTTTTCTCCTTGGGATGATGCAAAATGGTATCCACCAATTCTTTTTGGTCTCTGTGATTCCATTCCAAAAATACTCTTCTTTATAACTCTTTTGTTCCTTTCTTCCATTGTTTTTTAGTTCTACTTCCTTTGGGGAATGGTAACATTTCATTTTAATATAATATTTTACATATTATCATATGATCTATTGAACCCAAAGTTGTTATATTCCTTTTGTGCTCTCTTTTTTGGTGCCTTATTTGTGTGGTTCATAGGAAGACACACAATCTTATTGGGCTAAGGTGATCACACATTTATTTTCTCTCTCTTTTGAGCGATGTCTCTCTTATCATAGTATTGCATTTGATGAGGACTTAAGTCACTTGGGGAATTGACATTTCCTTGTCTCCTTGACCTTGATAAAATCATCTTATCTATTTGATATACTTTATCTTGAGAATAATTTTTCATCATACTCCCGCTAAAGTGGCAGCTAAATGTGCTATCCTAAAAAGTTAGCACCCATTTATTTGGAAGCTCTAGGACCTATTAGGCCCCACTTTAGTGATTTTACTAGATCCAGATGTGTTCATGATTGATTTCCCACTCTCTTTTTCATCTCCCCTAGAATCTCTTCACACTACCCTAATCCAAAGTCCATTTTGAAAATTTTCCTCCCATGGAATAGGTAGAGTTTGACCTATTCCTTGGGTGTTGATTTTTAGGGGGCTTTTGGCCCAATGTGGGGGTGTTTAATTTCTCAATATTTACTATACTCATCCTATAAATTTTAGACCCTAAAATGAGTAGAAAAGGACATGAAATCTCCTTATTTTGACATCCATGACATGATATCAAGTCTACATACAAGAAATATATTGTGCAAGAAGTTGTTGGTGATTTCAACTAAAATAAAGCTCTTTTAGATTCAATATTTGAAGGCAAGCATCCAATTCAAGATCTCCAAGTTTTATTCCTTTTCAAAGGAAATTTTCTCTCATTTGAAGAATTCTTCTCTCTTCCATGGTGTCCAAGTAGAGGAATTATCAAAAAAGAAAGAAGATCTACATCCTTCTTTCCTCTTCTTCTCCATTGAAGTGATCAAGCATACATTCATTCAAGATATAAGGATTTGGAAAGTATAGATCCATTACATTCATGAGGACATCCTTGATTATACAATACATCTCAAGCCTACAAAAACATTCATGGTTTTATCAGAACCTAACATCCATCCATGAGGGTTTTGAAAATAATGGTGAATACTTCCATTTGTCTTATTGTATATGTATTTCTTATTTTTTTTTAAGGTTAAGTCCTATTTAGGGGCTTGACCAAGGGTAGTCTAATATTATTCTTTCCATCTTGAATTTACTTTGATATATTAGATGTGATGTCACAAATTTCTAGTTATCATTTCATAAGTTCTTTTCATACTTTACATTGAATATACATACATTTTTGTCCATATATAGAATACCCAAAAAAACTCCCCCTTTTTCTAGATCATGCATTAGTACCCTCTTCATCTATTTGGGTTGTACTAATTAGATTTGGCCTAAGGGATATGTTTTTTATTCTAATGTGTATGGGAAGAGGTGATCTACCCTTTATAACTATTTCTCATATCAAAATCTCATCATTTCCAATCTTATATTAGATCTTAAGAATGGCACATGAAGACAAAGAAAAACAAAAAAATTGGGTCAACATGAAAGGAGTGCCTAAATATCCCCAACACTTTTCATTGTCCCCATATGTCAAAAGTCAAAAGTATGTCCAATAGAAGAATCATAGGACACATAGAAGAAGTTATACAATACAAAACCTCCCATTTCTAGGTACCAATAGAGTAAAATGGTCCTTTGGGATGGAACAACACTAAAACAAAAGCACTAGAGAACACATGAAAAAATAATCTAATCTAAAGAGGTAGAAGTAGATACCACCCTCATAGGTCATCCATCAAAAAATAATTGTCCTACCAATATGGACTATATGGGAAGGGAGGACGATGTTGCAATGGCATATTCATTATGAAAACTCCAAGTAGTCCACAAGAATCAAGAACCAAGGATGAAGAAGCCAACATGTTCTCATCTAAGAGATCCATTATGGAAAGTGAGAAGGATCATGTGAATATTGTCATCAGCATCAGAATGTTCTCCAATAAATTCAACATGCAAGTGTCAAAACTTGTATGAGATCCACATGGAGGTGTTGATGAAGAAGCTTCTACACCAACCTTTTCAAAGAGGAAAAGAAAAACATATGACAATTTGGGGCTTGATCCATGACATGAACTAAAATAGAAAGAGAATTTGTTGGAGAGTTTTTGCAACACCTAATCTCTAGGATAGGACCCTGCTCAAAATTCCTCTTAATGAATGGAGGTAGGGTTCTTTGTTCCACTATAGTAGAATTTAGGATTTTGAGAAATATATCATGGAGTTAGTAAGATATGGTGGATGCAAGTTGAGTAGACATCATTGTGCTAGATACCACTTGAGTATGTAGCATGTTCATTGGCTCTAGAAATGGTGTGATATTTGGCAAGGTGGTCATCAAGGGTGGCTCCTATGAAGGAGAGGTGAATACCTATAATTTCTTGGTGTCATGCATGATGATCACTCCTTCTACAAGAGGAAGTGTGATGAAGGAAGGTGTAGGATGAGAAAATTATGAAGCTATAGGAGTAGAGGAAAAGATAGAAAAAGAAGTAGAAGTAGTAGTGAACATGGGATCAAAAGATGCACTCTTTGCCCTCACAAAAGCCTCATGATCCAAATACCTTTCTCATTGATGACACTTATGCTCATGTGCAAGATGGTATTGATGTACACATGAAACAAGATAAGGATCTTGTAGGTGTAAAACAACATCTTCCTCGATGGGGGTAGTCAATGATTTTTCCACTAGCAAACACCCCATGGGAAGTGGTAGGAACTAAAGACACCCTCAGAGAATGAGAAGTAAGTTCCAAAGGAGACAATATTATCTTTTTATACCTCTTATCCTAGCCATAGATGGCAGGGAAAGGTATTTTTTGGATAATAGGGATGAGAGGAGGTGGGTGCACCTTGGGATGTTTCAACATGGGTGCCTTTCCCTTATCCACATTATATATAGATGCAAGAAAAAAAGACACTATGGGAAGGTGCATGACCCTATGTGGGTGAGGGGTTTTTCTATGGGGAATGTGATTTCCCTAAGCCCACAATGAAGAATGGGAAGAGGACAAAGAATGTTGAGCCTTATGAGAGGGCTAAGCAGAGGAAGGTGTTATAGATCATAAAATAATTTCCCTATCTTTATATGTTTGATACACAATAAATGCAACATATTGTCAAGGATGCAAAAGCACTATCAGAGTGGGATATAAATTACTAAGGGGATGACTCCCATAGAAGTCAAATAGGGGATACCTAGTTTAACCCTGAAGAGACCCAACTCTAGGATCACCACAAATGTTGAGAATGCCTCTTTAAGTTCCACCTAGAATTTCAAAGTGATTGAACCCAAAGGAGGTAGGGACAACCCATAATTCATTCTTATGGTGGTCAAACACTCATTATATTTACCCTGGTTCAAGACATTTACAAAGAGGACCTCCTTTATAATTACTTTGACTCGGCATGTAGGATCTACCAAGACAACCTTAAAAAAGACACCCTCAATAGAAGCCAAGATGTAAAAAGGATTGATGCAGGAGCATCCTGGGTGTAAGAGCAATCTTGCATCACCCAAAAATATTTTTGTTTTTTTATTCAATAAGGGCTATCTTGTGCAGAGTTGCTATTTATGGAAACTTTCTAATTTTAGTAAGTTGGTCTTACGATCTCGGAATGTCTGATTTTACATATGGAGGTTCATCTCAGTCATATCAGCCTGCCAACAAAGTTTCATGGCTAGATCAGGTGTAGTTTTGAAGATATTGAAGATTTTTGGTATTAGCAGCAGGGTACAAAAACTTCAAACTCAGTTTTGAAGGCTTTAGAGGCCCCGAATGAGGTTGAAAATTTGGGTGATGGATGATTTATGTTGGTCACGCCTATAGAGCGCTTCGTGGCATTTCTAGAATGGGGTTATAATAGCCAATCGGGTCAACGGGTGATGACTTATGGTCTTCGAAAGTTGGGTCACCTGAAATGGCAGAAAATAATTTTTCTTCAAAATTTTTGTTTGGGTTTCAAAAGTCATTTTGAGCCGACTTTGATGTAATAAATTGTAAAATAAAATAATTCTAAGTTTGGTCGGCCTTAAGAGCTAAATTTTTAGAACCTTCTCAGGCGGTGGAAATTGCCTATATAAAAAAGGCCCGTAGTGATGTCTAGAGCAGTTCTGGGTAGTAGATCTGGGTATTGATTCAAGGCTTTGTCCTACAGAATATTGTAAGGGAATGCCCATGTGGCTTTGCATATTGTAATTCTGAAAGTTTGTAATTCCACATTTGTGGAGATAATAAGAAGCCAATTTTCTGTTCTTGCATATTATTGTTGTTGTTTCTCTATTTCTGTTATGTGTTTGTGGTATTAAGGGGAGCACCCTTCATCAAGTGGTATCAGAGTAGGAGTTGTTGAGTGTGTAAATAGATTGCCAACTATGAGGTAGTTTGCACCAAGACCGTGGTTAGGGTTTTAGCACGCATCGCGAAAATGCCTCCACGAAGAGAACGTGGCGGAAGAGCTGGTGTTGTGACACCATAAGTTAGAGAGCTGTAGAGACAAGTGCGAGCATTGCAAGAAGAGATTCACAGAGGAATGAATCTTAATATCAGAGATGAAAGCGAGGATGAAGCCGAAGAAGAATATCAAGAAGGAGAAGCTAAAATTGTGAACTAGAAGGAAGAAAGACTTTTTTGGGCAATTTTCAAGATTGGGAAAAGACCTAAGATTGAGGTTCCTACATTTTCTATAAATCTTAACCCAAAGGAATTGATCGACTGGATCAATGAATGTGAGGAATATTTTGAGTATGAAGATGTTGAGGATCCTGATAGGGTCAAGTTTGTGAAGGCCAGATTGAAAGGTCATGCGAATATCTGGTGGCAAGAAATTCAATTGGAGTGAAATAAAAGAGGGAAAGATAAAATCACAAGATGGGATCGGATGGTGGATAAATTGAAGCGACAGTTCATTCTTGTTGATTATGAGCTTGACCTACTAAAGAAAATGCAAAGTTTGAAGCAAGCAAGAAGATCTGTTCAGGAGTATATAGAGGAGTTCTATCGACTCCTCATCAGAACAGGCCATGCAGAAGTTGATAAGGAGAAAGTTTCCCGATACCTTAATGGATTAAGGCCAAGCATTCAGGAGGAGTTGAATCTGGTTCGAATGAACAGTATTGAGGAGGCATACCAGTTTGCCCTAAAATTAGAGGAAAAGCTAAATAAGAAGTTTGAGAGCAGAGAAAATGGAAGAGGTCATGGTGGAAGATCTAGTGGCTAGTCATATGGTGGCCGAAATGAAGATTCAAAAAAGAAGGATGAGGCCAGTAGTAGCCAGAATCAGAGAGGAAACAATTCCAATCATTTCCAAGATTAGAATAATAGAGATCAGAGAGGAAGAGGAAGAGGACAAGGCTTAGGAAGAGGAGGCTTCCGTGGAACATGTTTTCACTATGGAGAAGAAGGTCATAGGGCATTTGAATGTCCTTAGCACCAAGGTAGAACAGACAGGAGAAATGAAGGCCAGGCCAGAGTTACACATGTAGATGAAGATGCCAGATCATCAAATTCTAAAGATACTAAAAGAGGAGAAACACTAATTAACAGAAGAGTCTTGCTGAGTGGTGAGAATGAACCTGAACAAAGGAGGAGCTTGTTTCGCACTAGATGCAAGTGTGAGGGTAAATGCTGTGATGTGATTATCGATAGTGGAAGCACTAAAAATTTGGTGTCAGAAGAGATGGTGACAAAGTTGAAGCTCAAGAGATAGAAACACCCACATCCATATCAGATTGCCTGGGTGCAGGATGACCACAAGGTCATGGTCAGTGAACAGTGCCTAGTAAAGTTCAAGATCAGCGGGTACCAAGATGAGGTACTATATGATATAATATCTATGGATGCATGTCATATGTTGTTGGGTAGACCATGGCAGTTTGACAAATGTGTTGTACATGATGGTCATGCGAATACCTATTCCCTGACAAAGGATGGAGTGTGACATAAACTAAAGCCATTGAAGGAGACCGAAGAAAAGGTATGTGGTAATGCAAGAATAACATTTTTTGATGGAAGAAAATTCTTAGATGGTATGAGGCATGAGCATGTGTGTTTTGCTTTAATTCCAAAAGCTAGTAAAGAAAAAGTAGAGGATGTACCTGTAGAGGTTGCAAATTTGTTGAATGAGTTTCAAGATATTGTATCTGATAATATACCTGATGGATTACCACCCATAAGGAAGATCAGTCATCAGATGGATTTCATTCCAGGAGCCAGTTTGCCAAATAAGGAAGCACACAGAATGACACCAGCAGAAAGTGAAGAGTTGAATAGACAAGTACATGAGTTATTGCAGAAGGGGTTGATTTGAGAGAGTCTGAGTCCCTGTGCTGTACCAGTGGTATTAGCACCAAAGAAGACTGGAGAGTGGAGGATGTGTATAGATTCTAGAGCAATAAACAAGATCACAATCAAGTATAGGTTTTTATTACCATGAATGGATGATATTATGGACTATTTGAGTGGAGCTGTGTATTTCTCAAAGATAGATCTGAAGAGTGGATATCACCAGATTCGGATCAAAGAAGGAGATGAATGGAATATTGCCTTCAAGACAAAGGAATGACTATATGAGTGGTTAGTCGTGCCTTTTGGGCTAACTAATGCACCGAGCACTTTCATGCGGCTCATGAATGAGGTTCTGAAATAATTTCTAGGTAAGTTTGTCATTGTTTACCGAGATGATATTTTGATTTTTAGCAAGACATTGGAGGAACATATGATGCATATTCGTATGGTGTTTGAGAAGTTGAGAGATGAGAAATTGTTGATTAATTTAAAGAAGTGCAGCTTTGTGAAGAAAGAGTTAGTGTATTTGGGATTTGTAGTTTCAACAGAAGGTCTAAAAATGGACCCAGAGAAGGTACAGGCTATCCTTGAATGACCTACTCCAAGGAGTGCTACCAAGGTAAGATTTTTTCATGGTCTAGCTAGCTTTTATAGAAACTTTATCATAAATTTAAGCAGTATTTGTGGACCCTTGACTGAAACAATGAGAGGGGATAGAAAAGAGTTTAAGTGGACTAATGGGGTAGAAAAGAGTTTTCAATTGTTGAAACAAAAAGTTACAAAACAACCTATTTTAGCACTTCTAGATTTTAATAAGGTGTTTCAAGTAGATTGTGATGCTAGTGGTACTGCAATAGGAGCTATTATGAGCCAAGATGGTAAACCTGTTGCTTATTTTAGTGAGAAGTTAAATGATGCCAAGAGGAAGTATTATGTTTATGATCAAGAATTTTATGCTATAGTTCAGGCATTAAAGAAGTGGAGACATTATCTACTTCCCAAAGAGTTTGTCTTGTATACTGATCATCAAGCTTTGCAATATTTGAATAGTCAAGGAAAGTTGAATCAGAGGTATTTGAAATGGGTTGAGTTTTTGCAGAGTTATACATTTGTTTTGAAACACAGGAGTGGAAAGTCTAATAGGGTTGCGAATGCTCTTAGCAGAAGGCAACTATTGCTGATAGAGATGTAGATTGAAGTGGTTGGGTTCAAGGAACTCAAGAATTTGTATCCAGAGGATCCTGATTTTGGTGAAGCTTGGAAAGCTTGTACAAAACCTGTTACTCTAGACAGGACGAAATGGCTGGATTTTATCATCCAGGATGATATGCTATTTAGAGGGAGTCAGTTGTGCATTCCAAGAAGTTCTATGAGGGAGAATCTCATCAAAGAGAAGCATAGTGGAGGATTGGCTGGACATTTTGGTCATGATAAAACCCTTGCTTTGGTTAGTGAAAATTATTATTGGCCACAGTTACAGCAAGATGTGAAGAAGTTTGTACAGAGTTGCAGAGTATGTCAGATGGCGAAGGGACTGAAGCAGAATACAGGGTTATATCAGCCATTACCTATACTAGAGAAGCCTTGGGAGGATATTAGTATGGACTTTGTTCTTGGTTTACTGAGGACACAGCGGGGACATGATTCAATTTTTGTAGTAGTTGACAGATTTTCGAAGATGGCACATTTCATATCCTACAAGAAGACTAATGATGTTGTTCATGTAGCAGAATTATTTTTCAGAGAAATGGTGAGACTACATGGTTTTCCAAAGACCATAGTTTCAGATCGAGACACTAAGTTTGTTGGATATTTATGGCGTACATTGTGGAAGAAGTTGAAGACAGATTTGAAGTTTAGTTCATCACATCATCCACAGACTGATGGACAAATAGAGGTGGTGAATAGAAGTTTGGGAAATCTACTGAGATGTTTGGTTGGAGATAAGCCAACAGGATGGGATTTGATTTTACCATAGGCAGAATTTGCATACAATAATTCGATCAATAGAAGCACTGGTAAATCACCATTCCAGATTGTATATGGAAGTAGTCTAAGAAATGCATCTAAATTGAGAAAGATAGATAAAGGAGAAATAAGTAGTGCTGAAGCTGAGGATTTTGCAGAGCACTTGAAGAACATCCATGAGGAGGTGAGGAAGCATATTACTAAGATGAATGCACAGTATAAGGCTAAGGTAGATGAGAAAAGGAGGCATAAGAAATTTCAGGTTGGAGATGAAGTCATGGTTCATTTGTGAAAGGAGCGATTTTCAGTTGGTACATATAACAAGTTGAAAATGAAGAAGTTTGGGCCATGTAAGATACTGAAGAAGCATGATTCAGGAAATGCATATGAGGTAGACTTGCCTAGCGAGCTGAATATTTCACCAGTGTTTAACATTTCAGATTTGACAGAGTATCATGAAGGAGGTGTTGAAGATGAGGTTGCAGCAGCATAGTGGAGTATTCCAGCAACCAGTTCAGATATCAAGGACATTGAAGACATACTAGATAGTCGTGTTGGCAAAAGCACAAGGAACAGGACATATGAAGAGTATTTGGTCAAATGGAAAGGACGGCCTATTGAAGATTCATCATGGCTAACAAAGGAGGAGGTTAACCGTCTTGGTTTTCCCCTGCACACCTGAGTCATGACAGGGTCACTTCTCAAATTACCCCGGGTTTCTGATGCAGGAGCATCCTGGGTGTAAGAGCAATATTGCATCACCCAAAAATATTTTTGTTTTTGTATTCAATAAGGGCTATCTTGTGCATAGTTGCTATTTATGGAAACTTTCTATTTTTAGTAAGTTGGTCTTACGATCTCAGAATGTCTGATTTTACATATGGAGGTTCATCTCAGTCATATCAGCCTGCCAGCAAAGTTTCATGGCTAGATTAGGTGTAGTTTTGAAGATATTGAAGATTTTCGGTATTGGCAGCAGGGTACAGAAACTTCAAACTCAGTTTTGAAGGCTTTAGAGGCTCCGGATGAGCTTGAAAATTTGGGTGACGGGTGTTTTACATTGGTCAAGCCTGTAGAGCGCTTTGTGGCATTTCTAGAATGGGGTTATAATAGCCAATCGGGTCAACGGGTGATGACTTATTGTCTTCGAAAGTTGGGTCACCTAAAATGGCGGAAAATAATTTTTCTTCAAAATTTCTGTTTGGGTTTCAAAACTCATTTTGAGCCGACTTTGATGTAATAAATTGTAAAATAAAATAATTCTAAGTTTGGTCGGCCCTAAGAGCTAAATTTCTAGAACCTTCTCGGGCGGTGGAAATTGCCTATATAAAGGAGGCTCGTAGTGATGTCTAGAGCAGTTCTGGGTAGTAGATCTGGGTATTGATTCAAGGCTTTGCCCTACAAAATATTGTAAGGGAATGCCCATGTGGCTTTGCATATTGTAATTCTGAAAGTTTGTAATTCCACATTTGTGGAGATAATAAGAAGCCAATTTTCTGTTCTCACATATTATTGTTGTTGTTTCTCTATTTCTGTTATGTGTTTGTGGTATTAAGGGGAGCACCCTTCATCAAGGATAAGGCTCTCCACTGTAAGGTTTTTCTAGAGGGGTGAATGAAATTGTTGTTTTAGGGACCCTTTGGGTAGGTGGGGAATTTAGAGTTATAGTCACCATTCCTGTGATTAAATTATTACAAAGATTTGAAAGGTTGCTAGTTCACATCAAGTTCACCATTATGTGGAGAAGGAAAAAGTGAACCAACCTATAGACTTGTTAAAATATAAAGGGAATAACTTCTCCCTTGTACCATTTCACTTAGCTAGGAGACATAGCTAGGAGGATCAAATGAAGATGTTGTAATAGGTTTCCTTGGTTGTTTCTAAGTATTTTACATATGATTACTAAGTGAAGATTAATTATTGAATGCAAATAAATAACTATAACTGAAGTAAATGAGATGATAAAAATATTTAGATTATCAAAGGTAAACAAGCATACAATATAGAACAAACACTAAACTTCACAAGCTCAATACCTTAGACAACAATGCAAGTCATAAAAGAAAATGTATCTATATGATGTTATCACAGTGTGGGAACATCTTATCTAGACAGAGTATGAAGGACAATGATAGAAAATAAATAAGCTAATAGACTAGTAAACTACTAACATAAAGTTGAAATGAATAGAATAATAAGATAAAAGATGCATATTTTATGCAACATAAATAACAAAGAGAGGGTAGGATAAAACCTAATTTTGGAGGTTGATAGAGTAATCTCTTGAATCTCGTCCTTCTATAAAACTTTCACACATGAAGAAAATGGTTGGGGTTGTCTAGAGACTTCCCTCAGTCAATTCCCTTCTTTGGTGTTTCCACCTCCACAATAGTTGAATAGACATGATAAATGGTAATAGACAACTGTATGGATAAAGGAAATAAACAAGAATACAATAAGAAGTAGCTAACTAATACTATATGCTATCAAAGACATAATTATACTAGATAAGAAGGGTCCCCTTTTCAAGATAGGAGTTTGGATGAAGATGAAGGAGCCAACAGGTGATTAATAATGAGACCATGAGAGCTTCAAAACTTGGATATGATGTGAGCTTAAGAACCTTCTGTATCATCTTAAAATGGAAGCATTTCCATGTTAAGATCATTTAGCCCTCTGATTAAGTGGTTTGGGGTCATGTTGAACACTTTGAATGGATATTTGACTTGGATCTGGCTTTTCCCCCTGTTCTACCCCATTTCCCACTTCTTCCTAGCATTTTCCTGGCAATCTGGACTATGTACCTAAGGTTTTTGACCATAAGGTCAAGGTCAACCTTATGAAGTCAAAGTCAACCTCAACCTTGACTTAGTCAAGGTTGACCTCAACCCTAACCTAGTCAGGGTCAAGCTTGACCTTGACCCTAGGGTTTGTGTTCCTTGGGGTTAGCCTCCGGTTGCGGGATTTCATCAAAATCTTGCATTTTCCCTCTTTGGGGCCATTATTTCTCAGATTAAGTGTTGAATTCTCAAATTAATATTTGAGGTGGACCTTTCTTGATATTTTTATAGGATTCCTAATTTATTATTGGAGATTATCCTTTCTCAAGTTTTGTACCTAATGCTCAAATTAACTTTGGGGTTGGCCTTACCTCAAATTTTTTAACAAGGCTCTTAAATAATTATTTCATTTCTATATTGAGGGTGGTCCCCTCCTAGAGTTTTGTGTCAAGACTTTAATTTAATTTCCCTCTATGTGCACCTCTCTAGAGTTTTGTGCCATGAGCCCTTAATTATTGTTTTCTACGAGGCCCCTCTTGTGCCCTAGATCACTATAAAAGGGAGGCTTCCTCTCTCATTTTCTCATCTCAAGTTTGGCAATCTTCTCTCTCAAGCTCTCAAGGTGATCAAGAAATCTTCCATTCAAGCATTCAAGTCTTCTTCTCCATTCAAGTTCTCCATTGAAGATCAAGGATTCAAGCATTCAAACCCTAGATCTAGCCATCATGGTGGTGTGATCTTCCTTTGTTCATCTTCAAGATCAATTTCATTCTTCTCTCAAGGTGGATTCCAAGCATACAATCATGGAGGTTTGATTTACATGTTCAAGCTTTCATATCAACATAGTTGATTACATTCCAAATACAATTGCATATCTATTGAATGTCATAGCTTCATTGTTAGATCTACTTCTACTACTTGCTAGCATTCTCCATTTCAATTTCAATATTAAGGTTGATTCCAAACTGGGGTTTGACTTAAATCAAACAACAAAAACCCTCTTTTTCTTGTAGGTATAGGTGCAGAGTTTTGGATCTGAGAACATATTTGGATACCCTTTTTGTCAAACTTTTAGGACCTACAAACAAAGTCAAAGTCAACCTTCATTTGCCTGAGGTCATCCTTGACCTTTTGAAAGGTCAAAGTCAACCTGATCAAATCTAGGAAAAAGATTTATGGGTTTTGTAGAACTCGTAGTTTTGGTTTAGACACACGAAAATTAATAGTTTTTGAGATCGTTTGATAGGGTTTTTAGCTGATTCTTTTTCAGAGGTAAGTATCTTTGTTTCTTAATTTCAATATCAATCATCTACATTTACTTTCTATATCAATACAATTCAAATGTAAGTGTAAAATATTGGTT